>JAQGBS010004414.1:0-10333 GCA_034698545.1 Acrobeloides obliquus
GCTCTTCGTTGTAATACACAAACTTTTTTGAATTTTTTGCAGAAAAATCGATTTTTTCAATTTTCATAAAATGAACACTGTACCAATTTGTATAGCTAAATGAGACGAACAAAATGACACCAAAATTATCCAATTTAACATTGTTTTGGGCTATTGAAACGAAATTTTCTGATTAATGTTTTCGTTTCAATAACCCAAAAGAATGTTCAAATTGGATAATTTTAGTGTCATTTTGTTCGTCTCATTTAGCTATAAAAAATTGCTACAATTTTCATTTTATGAAAAATTAAAAAATCGATGCAAAAATCGATTTTTCCGCAAAAAAGTTTGTGTACTACAACGAAGAGCTTGTAACAAATTCAAATGCAATTATCTCGAAAACTACAACGATTCAGAACATACCGTAAAAACAAAAAATGCTCCATTTTTCATGATCTTTCCGTATACATCATTTTTTCATATGGTTGTAAATTACTGGACTGGTCCTTTAAGAATTTTGAAACTCAATTTTTCGTCTCCTAGAAAAGATTTTTTAATGCGGTTTTTTTCTAGTATTATACTCTTTTGTATGAAGAAATTTTTAGTATCATGTACCCTACGAGGGATAGACCCCGAAAATGCCTCAAAAACTTTGTATTCCCTGAACCAGGGTCAGACAAGCATTCGATTCCTCGACTAGAAAAACCGAAAAAAATATTTTGGTGAACATTAAAACTTGAAAATTTTTGAAAAAATCGTGAAAAAATCACAAAATTCTTTTTTTTTTTAAACCATCCTGTATATAAAAAACTTGGTAAGGGGTATTTTGTTGAATTTTTATGGAAATCTGATAGGCCTGGTGTCATTAGATTTGCCATTGATTCCTAAAAATGTGTCAGTCGATGAGTTAAAATGTTTCAATAATGAAGTCATTTCTAATCATTTTAAGTTAAAAAATAAGCAAGTGCTGTTTATAATTGTCAATGTGATTCGTTTTTATTTGTTTGCTGGCCTACTCAGTTCCAAATCGATCGGTTGGACGATGTGGGCAAAAGATAATTTTCACTTAAAATGTATTTGTTTAAGAATAGAAAAACGTAGGGCTCCCCCTTATGTTTTTAGCCGGTCAAAAATTTCCAAAATCTTTTAATACTAAATGAGAAAGGTGCGTTTGTCTGTCTGTACGGACAAATCTCGCAACCTTAAGTCTGATCCCGTTACGGCTTAGGTTTCTAAACAGAGCTCGGTGAGAGAAGAAAAACAACACCAAAACCATTGGGGTACCCCCCCCCCCCCTTTGATGGATTTCGCCTAACATGTTTTTCACCGAAATGTATATTTTTTTCATCTAGCCTTCATTTCGCCGAAATTTTTTTGTCGAATATAATATTTACGAAAAATTGAATAAAAATGTATTTTGTAGTTGTTGTCAAAAAAATTTTTCTCTCACAAATTTTTTCTCACGTCGCGATGCCATCATGACGCCGCGATACTGTTATGACGTCGCAATGTCACACGGCATTGCGACGTCACGACGGCATCACGGC
This sequence comes from Acrobeloides obliquus, assembly GCA_034698545.1. Lineage (NCBI taxonomy): Eukaryota > Metazoa > Nematoda > Chromadorea > Rhabditida > Cephalobidae > Acrobeloides > Acrobeloides obliquus. Next base: position 1,527 of record JAQGBS010004414.1, read on the forward strand.
GTCATGACGGTATCTAGATGTCACGACGGCGTCATGATGGCATCGCGACGTCATGACATCATCGCGGCGTCACATCCGCGTCGCGATGCCACAACGGAGTCACGGCGTTATAACGGCATCGAGACGTCACGAAGGCGTCATGACGGTTCGCAACACCACGACAGCGTCGCGACGTCATGATATCATCGCGGCGTCATGGCGAAAAATTTCGGTGAAATGAAGGTTCGGTGAAAAACATTTTAGGCAAAATATATTTCGCCGAAATTTAAAGGAAGGTCCAACTTACTGCCGGGTAGAAAATTAAAAAATTTTTTTAACAAGTGATCATCTAGGGGTAATTTTATGCGGGGAATCAATTGCACGCATTCCTGAAGCATGAAAATGCTTCCTTTATCCTGATTCAATGAAATAGATGTGTGTATTGAAGCGAAAATCCCACATGTACTAATTTCCCTGAACCAGGGCATGGAAGCGTTTTCAAGTTTTGGGGATGCGCGCAGTCGATTCCCCGCATGAAATTACCCTCAGAAATATGTTTTGAGGGAGAAATTTCACAATTTTTCGATTTTCGCTTCAATACACACATCTCTTTCCCTGAATCAGGGTCAAGGAAACATTTTCACGCTTCGGGAATGCGTGCAATCGATTCCCCGTATAAAATTACCCCTAGAGGATCACTTGTTAAAAAAATTTTCTACCCGGTCATAAGTTGGACTCCTCCCTTTAAGTTCGGCGAAATGAAGGTTTTGGTGAAAAAATTTTCGGTGAAATCCTAGGGAACTTTAAGGTTAAGCTCTACACTTTGGTGATTGACTCTCAAACTCAAAGATTGACAACCAATCCACCTATTGCAATGGATATCGATGAAGATACAAAATCCAGCTCTGTTTTACAAGAAAAACTAACAACCATAATTAAAAGAGTTGTCTATATTAGTAAGCAATAAATGAATATTTTTACAACTAATGAATATTTTTAGGTATAGCTTCCGCCATCCTTGTGGTATTACTTTTAACAGCACGGTTTTGTATTTCTACATATGTTGTCGAAGAAAGATCTTTCAGTCCTGCTGATATTCAATATTTGATCAATTTTGGCACCATCGGAATTTCTTTCCTGTCATATATTGCAATTCTTACAATTCTTCCACTATTATCTGCTCTATGGTTTGTTCGTTATATAAACAAGGATGTCATCTATGGAAGATATATTGGCGATGCACTTAAAAAATTTCTCCAGTGTCACTTAACTGTGTACATTGTTGTTGGAATTGTTATGATTATTGGAAATGTTGTCTTCCAAGATACTCCATTGGGTCAGGTAATAAATGTAAATTAGCGTCTTTTAAAAGCCAAATTTAGTGGGGCCATATATTATGGTTATTCGTTATTGATATTGTTGTCTCTATTGCATTAGCCACTGATATATCAGCAGAATATAGGGATATAAGAAAAACAAAAACGTTGTTTTCAAAATTTTTGGCTAAAAATATTATTGGACATGCAATCTACCAAATTGCGGTTGTATTAATTTTGTTTTTAGGTATAAACCTAAATGAAGATCTTATCTAGTAGTGTAGCTGGAGAGAGCCCGATCAGGAGAGAACTTAAAAATTTTTCCATTTTGCCTGACTACTAAAAATTTTTTAGATATACAATTATTCGTATATGTTGATGATGGACGTTGGGCATCACTTCATGCTCCTCCATCCGAACATTTTACCATGATTTTTAATACATTTTGTTTGATGACGCTTTTTAATGCATTTAACTTTAGAAAAATACAAAGTGAACATAACATTTTTAAGGTGAGAATGCATATCAGGTCCGGCGAAAATGTCGATAGCATGTTTGTCTAGCGTGTCGTAAATGGTCTGTATACTTATGTGTTGGACTGTGAAATGTGAAATAAATTTATTATTATTATTTAGAATATCTTGGTGTTTTATGCGGGGAAACACCAAGATATTCTTTCACTATATGCAAGATTTCCGAATACCTTTTTCAGTCTTCCATAAATTTCTCTAACGGCGAGATACAACTATAACATGCTATCAACATTTTTGTCGGTGGACCTGATATACAGCCGACCTTGATAAGACGGCACCCTGGGTACCAGACCCAGAGCGGTGTCTTCGACTGTATAGTAGAACAACTTAAAATTTAGCCAAATTTTTTAGGGACTGTTCAACAATCCGATTTTTTGTGCTATCATAACCTTATTGTTTATTTTACACATTGTCATCGTCCAATATAGTAGTATTTTGCTATATAAAAAGGAAGCATATGACGACGGTACAAGTCTATATGACGACGGTGACGGATACTATGGCTTGCTTTTCACAGCATCATTGGATCTTACTAAATGGGCAATATGTTTCGCGTTTGGTTTAGGAGAACTTCTATGGGGACGAGTATTGCGCTATTTTTAATCATTTTTTATACAAAAAAGAACTTTAGATTATAACTGCAATACCGCCGCGACAATAATTTTAACGAAATTTGGTACTCATGATAAATATTGCTTCAACCAAAAAAATCATTATTGCTAAAATATATATATATAACTAATACTTTAAACTAGTCAGGGGTCTATTGTTATACTTGATTAGTGAGCAAAAATGGATGAAAAAGTTGACAAGTGGGCACTTGATAAGTGACAAGTTCACTAAAAAACCGACAAGTTTGACACTTATCACTTGTCAAACAAAGTGATTAACCTTTTTTGCTTAATCACTTTTTTTGACAAGTGATAAGTGTCAAACTTAGTCGGTTTTTTAGTGAACTTGTCACTTATCAAATGCCCACTTGTCAACTTTTTCATTCATTTTTGCTTACTTGTCACTATTCAAGTGAAAAAAGTAAAGAGTTTGAAGCCGTAAAAACGATTCTCTGAAATTACCTACAGAAATATGATTTTTAGAAAAGAGTCCAAAATAGCTTTCTTAACCCTGCTCAGGGAAAGAGTGAGGGTGATTAAAGCAAAAATCGCCTAAGCCTAGGCTTAGACATAGACCTAGGCTTAGTTCTAGGCCTAAACCTAAGCCTAGGCCTGCGTGGACCAGGAAAAATTGCTGATAGTGCACAAGTACATTACTTTTCTGTCACCAACTGATATTAAATATTTTTCTTTCAAAATTGGATTATCTGTTGCTTACATAGATTTATGCCACCAACTGGCAATTTCTCCAATTGCCAGTTGGTGACATAAATCTATATCACCAACTGGCAAAGATTTTATGTCACCAACTGGCATCTGCCCGTTTATTTTGTCCCATTCTATAACAACAACAAATTTTCTCATAGCTTTTCAATATTAAATTCAACAAAATTTCCTTTATCTCTTGGCGTATAAGCTCGAAGAATCCAGCCATCTTTTCGTTTCAGCTCATAAACTTCTCTTTGATAGCCGGCTATGGTATCATCGATTTGACGAGTAGCATTTCTTTCAGTTAGAGTTTCTTTGGTTAAGCGGGTTAGCTGCCAGCCCTGATGACCTCCTTAAAGTGGAAAGTATATTCAGTTGTTTTAATCACCGCCCCCCCCCCCAGGGTTGCCAGATGAAATTTTCGGTTTAAAGAATTCGGTGAAAACGAAGTTTTGAATGAAAGTTAAGCACACATTTTTTAGTGCTATATCAGAGCTAAAAAATAGAACCAGCTTAATGGAATCAGATTTATACTTTCAGTGATAGGCCTATCGGAAGAAGGGATCCTTTAGCAAACATTTGACCATCGGCTACAGGGGTATAGGAGGTCACACAACAAAATTTTTATTTTTTGCCAGAAAGTCAACCATGATAAACAACTTTCAGGCGGAAAAAACTTCCAAAAAGACCTGTAGGATTTTACGCTCAGGACGCGCCTAACTTATGTTTTTTAGGAAAAATCAATCTTTTTGGGGAAGTGCCCCCCCCCCTTCCAGCTAAGTCTTTGGCGGGGGGGGGGGCAAATCACCGGTTTCCCTTGTCGAGCCCAAAAACTTTTGATAAATATTTTATTCCTACCTGCATGGACATTAAAAACCATATTCTCCGGATTTTTGTGCTTCAAAAATTCCTCTACTATCCTTGGCCCATTTGTTGTCTCGCAATTAGCACCATTCAAAATCAGCTTAATCTTCCGTCTACTTGTGGTGTTGCAGTTGGTCACAAAGCTCATCAAAATTTCACTGTCAATAAACAAGCTGTAATCAACACTTTCGAGCCCGATCGAGTCGAAAGTTGTGGGAAAGTCCAACAAGCCAGGATTTGCTAGCAAATAAGTTAGATTGCCATTGTTATGGTCGAAGGAGCCATTGTTCAGGCCAGTTGTTAATTGAATGTTTTTGGTGGTGATAAGTTCGTTGAAGATGTGTTGGAGGTGCTGGAAATTGAATGGTTCAAACTTTTGGGAAGCTCATAGTCAAGTGGTTAGGGCTATAATCTTTACCTGAAATTTCTCCACAAAAAAACAAACAAATTCTTCTTCCGCAAAATTGAAACAAGCCTTTTCCGCCAAAATCTTCCTCTCTGTCGTCTTCACAATCTCTTCTAATTTCTTAAAATACTTCTCCCCCATAATCCCTTCAATCTTCTCAAAAACACAATTTTTCAGTCCATGCTTCAATTCTTGGCTCGTCAACATTTTTCTATCGATATCCTTTATAGGTATCTCTTCTGGCGCTATGATGATGTAAAATTTTGGTCTGACACTTTTGTCCCAACGCATATGTAGGAATTCGTATTTTTGCATGGAGAATGACAACTCTCGAATTTTGCGTAAGGGTAAAATCTTGATGTCGACAATAATAGTGTAGTTCCAAAATCTCGAGACAAGTTGGCATTTTTCGACTTCGTTTCGGTTCAAAAATTGGAGGGCGTCGTAGAAGACTTCGACGGAGATGTCAGCTTTTGCGGGACATTTGAAGAGGTCGTAATTTATCTAAATTTTCATTTTTTTTGGAAAAATTTTAAAAATAATTTTTTATATAAAATTAAAATTTTTAGCTAACAAAGATCAATTTTACAGTTCTAAAAATTCCCAAGTACTTTTTTGAACTCATCTAAAGAAAAATAAGAGTTTGTAGAAATGGTTTTTGGTTTAGGCTTAGGCTTAGCCTTAGGTGTAGGCTTATCCATTTACTTACTATTCTTATTTTTAAAAAGTGCCAGTCTTATGTGTTCATAGCCAACTTTTTACTACAGAGTGTACCAAAAAAAACCGTACTTTTGCGTTTTTTTAGCAAAAAATTTTCTAAAGTTTTTTTCAAAAATCGCATGAAAATATCCTTTTACGTGATTTTTGAAAACTTTTCACCAAAAAACGCAAAAATACGGTTTTTTGCTCACCCTGTATTTAAATTTTCTTACCGGCTCTGCCAACTTTCTCGTCTTCCAAGCTTTTTCTTTCGAAATTTCTCGTTTGGCTTTTTCAACACCTTCTTCAGCATCACTAAATTTCTCTCGAGCTTCTTTACTTTCTTTCATCAATTTTCTATAATTTTCTTTCATTTGTTTGGAAGATTTTTGTGCATCAAAAAGTTGTTTGGCTGCTCTTTCATTTTGCTTGGCCAAATTGTAATTTTTTCGGGCCACCTTAAAATTTTCTTGTGCCTCGAGAAGTTGTTGTTGCAAAAATTCTAGTGATTGAGTCTCTCGTTTCTTGGACATTTTGGGGCTAAATCGGATTTTTTAAATAAAAAATGATTTTATGTGAAAATTCAATTTTTGATCAAAGTTTTAATCTTTTTTCTTCAAAAATTGAAATCGATAGATGATAAAGATTTCGAAAAATGATTTCTTTTTTTCGTCTTTTCAAATATTGGAATTATGTCAATTTCGCAATAATAAATTATATCAATTTCGCAAAAATAAAAAATTTCCGCTTTAGTGCATAAATTCGTTTAAATGCAAAAAAGTCGAATGCGTCTATGTATGTAGTTCATTTCGAAAGCTCTCCTTTCGCTTACGACCATAGGAAATTAAGCTACAACTACAACTATTTTGTTGTAGTTGTAATGTAGTTGTAAAAATTTTTGCAACTAAAATTACAACTACAACTTACAGCTGTTCAGCAATAGGCCCCTGGGAATCTCGGGTGTTGTAAGCTTTTTGCATTTGGGAATATTTATAGACTTAGATTTAGATTTAGGCTTAGATTTAGGGTTAGATTATGGCTTAAGTTTAGGCTTAGTTTTAGGCTTAGATTTAGGCTTAGGTTTAACCCTTGTCTTATATATTTGCTTACGATGCTTATTTTAAACAAGTGTCAAGCTTATGTGTTCATAGCCAAATGGCAACTTTTTACCATTTAAATTTTCTTACCGGCTGTGCATCAAAAAGTTTTATGGCTTCTCTTTCCTTTTTTTTGGCCAAATTGTAATTTTTTTGAAATTTTGTATATTACAACGAAAACATGTACCTGATAGTTTTTTCCCTGAATCAATAAAATTTGTATATTGAGAAGAAAATAATTTAAAATTCTTGAACATTTAGAAAAAAATAAAAGTTTATGAGCTGAAACGAAAAGATGGCTGGATTCTTCGAACTTGGCTCAATTTTGATAACTTTATCTTCACGGAATCGAACCGGACGGTCTCAACGTTGCTTAACTTGCCAGATCGGACGGGATCACTTCTTACTGAGGTCGGGGAATTATTTTGGACTTGTGAGTTGAAACAGATTATATGGAGTTCAATCCCGGCCCGAAATTAAAGTTTTCCGATCTTCATGAAAATTTGTGCTTATGCCTATCTTTGGTCATAGATCATTCTCCTGTTATTATTATATTCGAAAAACTAATGGGTGTGCCATGTGACAGCTTGAAAGAATGATTTGGTTGACTGTTGGGTGTACTTTTCGCTGGCCTACTTAGTTCCTAATCAATCGATAGGATTATGTGGACAAGAGATCATTTTTAATGGAAGTGTATTTGCTTAAGAATAAAAAAACGGCAGGCTTCCCTCCAACATATAGCTCTCTCTTATGTTTTTTCCGGCCAAAAATTTTACAGTCGACTCTCTATATAGTGACACCCCCTTCAATTTGATTAGTGATCCCTGTATAGCTTTCTTGATGCATCCCTGCGTGGTCGTATGACGGGAAAATAAGGGTTAGTACTAATCCTGATTTTCCGTCATACGACCACGCAGGGATGCATCAAGAAAGCTATACAGGGATCACAAATCGAAGGGGGTGTTACTATATGGAGAGTTGATTGTATTATATAAGAGTCCCCTTATAATTTTTGATGGTGCTCCTCGTAGTTGGGGGTCTGGCTACGTTACTAATCTCATCCGTGTTTGTCGGCCTCGTCCGGAACGAACATGGTCCCTCTTGACACGCCTAATGGTCACAATTGTGTTAACACCCCAGCCTAACACACATCTGTGTTATTCCTCTAAGTCGGCTTAAAGTTTTCGGACCCGACAGGGACTCGAACCCGGACTTCCTACCGTCCTTGTGCACTACCATTGTGCTACCGAGACCTACAACTGATGCTCGTTAATTTCTGGTGAATACTTGATGGTTCAAGTTTTTTTCTCCAAATTGGTTGATTTTTGGTACTCGGAGGTTTTCGAGCACGCGAAATCGATTGGCGCAAGTCCCGAGTTCCGGAAAAATTTTCATGACCCCCTATCGGGGCAGTGGTGAAAACATGTTACATGAAGCGAAAATCGAAAAATTTTGAAATTTCTCCCTCAAAATCATATTTCTGGGGGGTAATTTCATGCGGGAAATCGATTGCGCGCATTCCCGAAGCATGAAAACGCTTCCTTGACCTTGACCCTGATTCAGAGAAATTAGTACATATTGGATTTCCGCTTTAATACACACTCTTATTTCCCTGAATCAGGGTCAAATAAGCGTTTTCATGCTTCGGGAATGCGCACAATCGATTCCCCGCATGAAATTATCCCCAGAAATATGATTTTGAGGGAGAAATTTCAACATTTTTTGATTTTCGCTTCAATGCACACATCTATTTCCCTGAATCAGGGTCAAGGAAGCATTTTCACGCTTCGGGAATGCTCGCAATCGATTTTTCGCATGATTTTACCCCTAATAGGGTCGTTTTTGTGAAAATAAATTTTTTTCGAGATGCGTCTACAAAGTACATTCCCCCTTTAATAAGTTCCTTAGTCCATTGACCAATAACCATTGAAAACATGCGTTTCACGAAGAAATTCTATGTGGAGTTGATAAGCTGATCAATGTATAGACAAGGAAGTGGTTCGTTTTTCGTTGAAAATCTTCATCCATTTCTTTTTGTTTGGTTTTTAATTATCGAAAACTTCTGAAGGTTTTCCTTCGAGAATTTGATTGAGTTGAGAAAGTTCGTCGAAAAGTTCATTCTCTGCTGCAATTTCTGGAGCAATTTGCGCAGTAAAAGTTTAATCTCTTCTCATAAAATGATGATTGCTGTGGTCTTACTTCTAGCCGATCAAAATTTTTTGGCAATTTGAGAATCAGGAAATATAGTCTTGGAAAATCCTTCCAATGATAAATAAGCTATCTAAAAAAGCAAAAGAGAAAAAATTTAGTAAAATGAAGTTGATTTAAATTTACCGCAATCGTACGTCAACGTATTGACGTACCTCGTCTGTCAATTTACGTCAATCCAATTGACGTACAAATCTGTCATTACGTTAACGCATTTGCGACCTCTAGTCTGACTTGCTATCGAACTTAAAAAAAGGAAGGTTTTGGCGAAAAAGTTTTCGGCGAAATCCTAGGGGATCTTAAAGGACCAGTCCAGTAATTTACAATCATATGAAAAAATTATATATTCGGAAAGATCATGAAAAATGGAGCATTTTTTGTTTTTA
>JAQGBS010004415.1:0-10332 GCA_034698545.1 Acrobeloides obliquus
CCATCGTCCTTGAAAAATTATGTTTCTACCGCAACGCTTCGGTGATGCGCTGAATCGATTTCTCGCATAAAATAACCGAAAATGCGTGCAATCGATTTTTCACCTAGAAATTACCCTAAAAAGTCGGGTTTTAGAAGAAAATCGGAAAAATTTTTTTTCGATTTTTCGAGATTAGGCAATAATTGTTACGCTCCCTTTAAAGTTTTTAAAGTTCTTACCCCAACTCTAAATGGATGTAAAAATTCTATTTCGGTATTACTGGTTGAATCTTTCTGCCCTTTTGATTTTTTATGGAAAAAATTGAACATAATTTCTAACATTAAATTATCGATTAATTGAACCATGTTCTTTCTAAATTCATAATAAATATATATAAAACGCTTGTGTTCGCTCGTTTGTATGTACAGGCGATTTTTTATGGTGAACTCCAAATCGTTACTAACCTATATCACGATGTAGAGGTTGGTGAGAGGAGAAAATAAGGGGTTGATCATGGGTTCACCCCCTAGGGTTAATTTTTTACAGAGGGTATCCCTTTTTCCTTAAAGGGGGGGGGGGTGGATGCAGATCGAGGTCCAATCGGAAAAATTTTTTAAATGACTTTCTTAGGGGTAATTTTATGCAGGGAATCGATTGCAACCATTTTCGGAGCGTGAAAACACTTTTCTGATCCTGATTCAGATAATTTTAAGGTTTTTAACTATTTTTACTGCTTCTTACTACAAACTAAAAATTTTTTCCCAACCGAGATGGGGCCTCGATCTGCACCCCCCCCCCCTCCTTTTAAGAATTAACAAGGAAAAATGGATATCTGGAGCCCTTTGGATAACGAAAACAAAAGATGCAATACTTTCTGAGCAATCTAATACATATAATTTGTGGCAGTAATTTTAAAATTGCCAATTATAGAAAGCTAATTTTCGCTTTATTATCTGCAACTTTTCATATTGATTGAATGTATATATCAATTTTTGGCGCCACAACGCACAAAAAAGTGTATTCTTCATGCAATTTTAAAATGATTAATCAAAAACTATAAAATTTAAAAATCCAGTCCACTTTTGTGGAGTTGATGCCATTAGAAAGTTCATAAAATTATGAGCATGGGTGAAAAGGGGACGGGTTGGAATTTTGTTAAATTTGCATGGAGGTCCAATTATTGCATTTTAAACATTTTCTCGATTTTTTGCGCAGAGGGTCAAAAAAATTTTTAAATTTAGACCCCCTTTCCAAATAAATTTATTAAAGGAAAAATTTAAAATAGGGGTTTTTTGTAAAAATATTTTTGACCCCCTAGATGAGATTTTTTCGGAAAATTATCAAAATCCATGTGTATGGTTTTCTAAAAATGGGTCTTCACAAAAAACAACCAAAGCTCAATTAATTGAAAAATTCCACCGCCGATCGATAGAGCGCATCGTACTTTTTTAGTAAACTTTGAATTAAATTTCCTCGAAAACTACAAATCCGTTTTTACGAAAATCGGGGTACTACCGTTTTTCGACGCACTCTATCGATTGACGATGTTATTTTGACATGAATCAGAGTTTTCGTTTTAATAACCTAAAACATTGTTCAAATTCAATAATTTGGGTATCATTTTATTCGTCGAGTTATAAAAAACTGTATTTATTTTTTTGTAAATTTTTAAAGATTTTAAACTTTATAATTTCATAAATCATTTCAATAAACAATCTGATCACAAACTCTTCGTTTCAATGTTCAAACTCGTTTTAAAATTTTTCGCAATTTTTTTGCTCATAACTTTTTACGGTTAGATTTTCAAGTAGTGCCGTGAAAGCAAAAAATACTCTAAATTTTGTGCTCTATCACATGGCATCAATTCCCTAAAAGTAGACTGGTCCTTTAAAGTTGCAAGTAAAATAAACAACTTTTTTCTTCTTGTGACTTCCAAACTTGTTTCAAGTTGAACCATCTTCAGGGAGAATCGCTACAAGTAGAGGAGGTACACACTTTGAGAACAATTGAAAATTAGCGTGTTCCCAGAAGCAAAAAAACTAACTTTATTTAATTTGAAAAAATCACAGTTTTGATTAATATTCAAAGAGTAAGACATATATGTTACATTGGTTTCTATGTGTCCCAAAAAATGGCAATTTTCGTGATTTTACATGAATTTGGGACATGGAATGTTTTTCTAAAAATAAACCCTATAGGAGTAATTTTAAGGGGGAAATCGGTTTCTCGCATTCCCAAACCCTGGAAATGTTTCCTTGATTCAGGGAAAAATTGAATTTTTGAAGAAATTTTCGCTTCAAAAACCCAATTTTTCTCTAAATCAGGAAAGCGTTCTCTCGCTTGGGAATTCGTGCAACTGATTCTCTTGCATAAAATTACCATCATTTTTAGGAAAAAAATCCGCTCCCAAACTCATGTAAAATCAAATTTCTTTTTTGGGACACTCTGTTTTATCAGAAATTTGATTCGGGTCCAACTTCTCCGCACTGTAAATCTTGTGGCTAAGAATTGGCTCAACAATTACACCATCCCCAGGTTCAAGATCTTCGGCTTTTATAGACAAGCCATTTTGTTGGCTTCCATCTTCATTGATAGGATTCTGAGGGGTATAAGCATCGGATTTATCTCCCAACTCGTCTGAAAAATTACAATCTAGGGCAATGGCGTAGGCAGATATGTCAGAACGGTCGGAGCGATTTGGGATCGGTGGGAGGGGGGTCATCAAAATAGGGGTTAAATTTTATATTTTTCGAATTTTTTCAAAATTATAAGGTGGTATTTTAGCTGTAGCTAACGCTAATAGCTGTAGTTAATAACGTTAACTACAGCTATTAGCGTTATCTACAGCTAGTAGCGTTAGCGATAGCTCCAGTTATGAATATGGTCCTGTATTTGATAAAAAGTTACTACCTTTATGAATTTTCCTGATATGATGATCCAAATAATCTTTTCGTATAAAATTTTTAGCACATAATTTACAAGTATAATGAGCTTCACCTTAAAAAAAATCAATTTTTAAAAACTTAATTTATAATTCCGGGCTCTAGCAAAATTAGAAACGCAAAAAAGTTACAGTAGCGGAAAACTAGAAACGCAAAAATTTCTTCGTTGTTTGGATTTCTGTCGAACTTATCAAAGAGAAAAAACTTAATGAAAAGACCCTTTTGCCGAATCCGAATCAGTAAAAGGGTCTTTTCACTAACAAGGAATGATCAAATTAGGAAACGAGAATTTCAAAAACTCACATACAGTAAACGTTCGATAATCGGGCATCCCTTTAATCGGCGCCCTCAAAAATTCGATAATAGGGCCACCCCCTCAAAAATTGGGCCCCCCTCTAGGGTGGTCCGATTTACTGTATACAGGAAATTAGTACTACATATAAGCAATCACTATGCCAAATTTCAGAGGCGGACCTGCGGTACATCTAGAGATAGACCCTGTACAACATATGGTCCTTTGTAAGGCCCATAAACGGTGTATCACTATTTTTAAACGTATTATATCAAAAATTATAAAGGTTTATACTGCGAATTTGGGAGCTAGTGGCAATTGTGGGCCCATGTGATCAGGATGTAGAATCGACTTTGAGGAATCATTTTCAAGTCATGTTTTTGCATATTTGTGGCGAATTTTTTGTTATTTTCATACTTACTTTTTGCCTTTAAAGGGGCGTAAAAGTTATTGCGGGTTATCGACACGATGAAAAAACCTAAGTAAAAACCGTATTTTCCATCCGTTTTCTATGATCTTTTTTTCAGTAATAGAGAATCGGTCATGAGCAATCCGAAAATGATGACGGTTTTGCCTGAAGATCATGTTTTCGTGTCGAAAATCAAATTTTTTTGAAATTAACGCTATTTTTGAAATTTATGCATCGGTAATTTGACCTTATCTCGGTCAAAATTCATTCGTTTTTGATGAGCTTTTTTTAGTTATATGGAATCGGTCATGGGCAAGCCGAAAATGACGATGGTTTTGCTTTAAAATCAGGTTTTCATGTCAAAAATCTAATCTTTTTGAAATTTACTCTATCCCATCGGTAATTTGACCTTATCTCGGTCAAAATTCATCCGTGTTCGCTGATCTTTTTTTGAAATATTCCTCTCGCCGAGCTACACCCGAATCTGTGGTCGATCATATATTTTGAATAATGGAAAGAGTCAAAGATACACTATTTTTAGCCCGTTTATTTCCTCTTGTTTGATTATATATCATTATGATGCTAAAAATAGTGTATCTTTGACTCTTTCCACTGTTCAAAATATTTGATCGACTACATATTCGGGTGTAGCTTGGCGAGAGAAATATTTAAAAAAAAGATCAACAAAAACGGATGAATTTTGACCAAGATCAAATTACCGATGGGATAGAGTAAATTTCAAAAAGATTAGATTTTCGACACGAAAACCTGATCTTCAGGCAAAACCGTCATCATTTTCGGATTGCCCATGACCGATTCCATATAACCAAAAAAAGATCATCAAAAACAAATGAATTTTGACCGAGATAAGGTCAAATTACCGATGCGTAAATTTCAAAAATAGCGTTAATTTCAAAAAGATTAGATTTTCGACACGAAAACCTGATCGTCAGGCAAAACCGTCATCATTTTCGGATTGCCCATTACCGATTCTCTATTACTGAAAAAAAAGATCATAGAAAACTGATGGAAAATACGGTTTTACTTAGCTTTTTTCATCGTGTCGATAACCCGCAATAACTTTTACCCCCCCCCCCTTTAAAGGCAAAAGTAAGTATGAAAATAACAAAAAATTCGCCACAAATATGCAAAAACATGACTTGAAAATGATTCCTCAAAGTTGATTCTACATCCTGATCACATGGGCCCACAATTGCCACTAGCTCCAACATTTTAAAAATGATTTACCAATAATTTTTTAAAAGGAAATTACGCGAGTACTTAGATTAAAATTAAGATAACGGAAAAAGTGACCTCGGTAATGTAATGGTAATGTTCTTTCCTCAGAGGAAGTATGTCGAGTGTTCGACTCCCGCTTGCGTGAAATTGTTTTACCTGTAAAAGTTAAAAAAGTGCTGTAAAGAACCCCGTGATATTTGCGAATAACAGGATATGCAAGAGTTAGAGTTATCTTCATAGAAAATAACACAAAGAAATTGCTTTGGTTGTGAACAATTCTCAAAATGAAAAAGCAGTGTTCAAAAGGAAGTTGAAGTAAAACGATGAAGTTTGTAGCTTCTTAAAAAATGTTATAAGTGTCTTCATAAGAACTGTTAAAAAAAACAAATGAGTTTTTGGTATAGCATTGTAGTATCCATGGAAACTTTGATGAATTCTAACTACGTCAACAAACGATACATTATTTCATCAATGGTTACTGTAGCTTTTAATTAAATTTTCTTGACGCATACATTTAAAAATATTTCAAGGCGTTCGAAAATAAGAAAAACGGTTCGACGACATAAGAAAATAGGGTAATTGTCAGTTGGTGACATAAATCTTTGTCACCAACTGACAATGACAATTGTCAGTTGGTGATATTGTCAGTTAGTGACATAAAATCTCTACCAAGATTTAGGCTTAGGCTTAGGCCTAAGATAGGCCTAATCCTAGGCTTAAGCCTAGACTTAGGCCTAGGCTTAGGCTTAAGCCTAAGCCCTGATAGAGATTTTATGCCACCAACTGACCGTTGCTCAGAAAATACAGGGTGATTCAAAAGTGACACGTTTTTGTGTTACATGAATTGGAAGCCGAAATTGTTTCTCTAAAAATAACTCTTCTAGAGGTAATAATATGCGAGGAATCGAAAATTTCGCCCATTTCCGAACCCGGAAAATGCTTTCCTGACCCTGCTTCAGTAAATGGAGTTTATGTATTGATGTGAAAAAAGAAAATTTTCGATTTTCGCGTCAATACACCAACTCCATACCCTAATCAGCGTCAAAATAATTTTTTCATGCTTAGAAAGTGCAGTACAGGGCTAATAAAAGTCGGATCGAAAGACGAATATCAAATACTTCCAAATAGACTCCAAAAATGGGGAATACATGGTGGTTTTCAAAAATTTTGACAAACTTTTTCACTATAGCCACTCCCATAGGGAACTGCTTTCAAAAAGTCGAATTATTTTTTTAGCATTTTTGGTAAATCTTATACAAAAAGGGCCTATTCCTCCGGTCCTTGTACTTGTAGTTGTACTTGTATTTTCACTTGTACTTCTAGTTGTACTTGTAAATTTTTACAAGTACTTGTAAAAAAGTATTAATTTACGTTTGTTTTTATAATTGTCTTTATAAATCCTACTTATAAATTTTTTACAAGTACTTGTACTTGTGCTTGTAAATTTTTACAAGTACAAAGACCGGAGAAACAGGCCCAAAATTGCAATATTTTCGAAAATTTGCTGACCACTCAACAAAACAAAAAGTCATCGTTTCATTTTATTCAACCACGTGTTAGCAAAATCATCCTTCTATAATCTAGTCATGCTTTTATAATCCCAAAAAGAAAAATTTTAAGTGAATTTTTTAAATTAAATTTTTCTTCATATATAGTATTTAAGTCAATTTCACTCAAAACCACTAACAACGCCAAAATTTTCTGTCAACAATGTAGGATTATTTTATGGACTATCATGTCAATTACATAAAGGTTAATTAAATATCTCATTAATTAAATTATTAAAGGATGTTTACAAGGCTATCCAAAAAGTAATTTCCGCAGTATGATGTAGTATGACATGTTTTCGATTTTGGGCAAGAATATACAGGGTGGGCCAAAAAATGTGGATTTTTGTCATTTTTTGGGACCCGAAAATTTATTTTTCTAATGGTAATTTTATGTTTCTAGGGGTAATTTTATGCAGGGAATCAATTGCGCGAATTTCCGAACCCTGAAAATGCTTTCCTGGACCTGATTCAGAGAAAAAATTGGGTTTTTAAAAATGCGAAAAACGACAATTTTCGCTTCAAAAACCCAATTTTTCCCTGAATTAGGGTCAGGAAAGCATTCTCAGGATTTGGAGATACGCGCAATTGATTTCCCGTATAAAATTACCCCTAGAGGGGTCATTTTTAGAATAATACACTTTCGGGTCCCAACAATCACAAAAATCCACTTTTTTGGCCCACTCTGTATTTTATAAAAATTCATAATTTTATGCAAAAAAGTCTTAATATGGTATGCTCATAAGGTCTTCAAAATTGACCATACTAGAAGGTCAAGCACCATACTAAATAGTATGAATTTAGTATGGTAGTATGGCCAGATAGTATGGTAGTGTGGTAGTATGATAATATGGATAGTGTGGACTTTTGCAGGCGGACTTTTGCGCATTTATTCATATAATACCCTCTCTCCTATCCGCAAATGTCCGTCCGCAAGTATTACACCGCTGAAAAAATGCCATACTACACCATGCTGCGGAAATTACTTTTTGGACAGCCTTGTATCTTAAAGGACCACTCAGTTTTTAAACGAACCTTGAGGATTTATTTTTAAAAGAACACCGCGGTCAAAATGGACAAAATTTTTTGTCCAAAATTTGATGAAATCATAAAGGCTTTTTTTCATTTTTCAAAAAATGCCTTTTTCTCGGGTTTCCTGCGCGTTTCAGCATGTCAAATAAACTTCGCTAAATGCCCTGGGGGTAATTTTTGACAAAGAATCCCACTCTCGCTTCATGAAAAATTTAAATTTTTCATGAAGCGAGAGTGGAATTCTTTGTCAAAAATTACCCCCAGGGCATTTAGCGAAGTTTATTTGACATGCTGAAACGCGCAGGAAACCCGAAAAATGATTTTGGGCTCAAAAGATTCGCCACAAAATTTTGCATAAATCCATATAAAATTTTTTGCGAAAAATTTTTTTGACTGACCTAGAGCGATTTTTCTAAGATGAATCATCTGAAAGATCATGATTTTGTAATGGATTTTTAAACTCTTGCCGGTGGCCAAATTTCGTCATCGACAGATTCGGATGCGCCTTGATTAGCGCTACAGAAATATATAAAAAACTATCGGAAACGGATATGATTTCATCAAAATGCCTCAGAGTTTCTAAAAGAATTCAAAAATTTGCATATTCGAGTGTAAACATGCAAATTTCCCAACCCTAGTTTCCGACAATATCTTGGTCAAAAACGTAAGGGGGCAGGTGCCCTTTAGTGAACCAAAGTTTAAAAAAAATTCGTACACATACGGGTACCTTATGATTTTTGGGAAAAATTGACCCTTTTTAGGGAAGTGCCTTCCCCCCCCCCAGCCGATAGTAATGCGGCCATCGAAACCCCTTAGTGTGGCAAAGTTGGTATTGTCGATTTTTTCAACACAAAAGTTTTAAAATATTTTTCATAAAAAGTAACCAAGGAAAAAGTTGTGGGGCACATATTTTTGGACAACTTTTGTGTTAGACTTTTTTGTAAGGGTGCCTAGAAAATGTTTTATAATACCAATTTCGAAAAATTACAAATTTTCACTAAAAAAACGTAATTTTTCAAAATTGGTATTATAAAAAATTTTCTAGGCACTTTTACAAAAAAGTTTAACACGCAAGTTGTCTAAAAATATGTACCCCACAACTTTTTTCTTGGCCATTTTTTATGAAACAAATTTTAAAATTTTTATGTTGAAAAAATCGACAATACCAAGTTTAGATGGCGACATCACTACTAGCCAACCCTTATGCCTACGCTTTTGGGGAACCTTTTGAATTTTTAAAACTTTTTTTGGCCCTCGGGAGGGGGTACATGTACCCCCTGTACCAGTGGCGTAGCCAGAAATTTTTTAAGGGGGGTACCAAGCCTTTTTTCTAAAAAATAGCTCTAAAAGGGGCTACCAAACTTTTTTTCTAAAAAATCATAAGAGGGAACCTTTATGTTTTTTTCGAGCCTTCGGCCCGTAGGGGAGAGGGGGTACCAGTACCCTGGTACCCCCCCCCCCTCCCCCTTGTGGCTACGCCACTGCCCTGTACATATATGAACAAAGAGAGGGACAAGCTACCTCGAGGCTATATGGTATTGACAAAAAAGGTTTGCACCCATTTACATTACAGGGTGTATCAAAATTACGGACTCGAATTTTTGCTTTTTATGCATTTTTCTGTAATGTAAACTTGTTTTTTTAGCATTATAATGAACAGTTTATCAAGTTTGAGAGAAGCTAGTATTCGCACCCATGATCGTGGAGAAACAGTGATGGAAATTGCGGACTTTCTTGGTTTCTTCAAACCGCTTAATTGCTTTGCTGACCGTACTGTGGGATATACCAAGAAAGTCCGCGATTTCCATCACTGTTTTTCCACGATCATGGGCGCGAATAATAGCTTCTCTCAAACTTGATAAACTATTGATTATATTGCTAAAAAAACAAGTTTACATTACAGAAAAATGCATAAAAAGCAAAGATTCGAGTCCGTTCCATAATTTTGATACACCCTGTATTTAAAAAAATGTTATATAGCTTTTATGTTTTGGGTTATATCCCGAGGCTCGACTATATAGCCTTGAGACTTGGAATCAAAGTCTCAACTCAGCCGGCTTTGCCACTCCGAGGCTATATGAATCTTTAACTTTTGGCTCGATGCTAGCTACATGAGGAGGGACAGTCCCCCGTTGGTAATGTATGCCCCCGATGCGTCACTGTGCAAACGCCATCATGAATGAGTAGGATTTGACGCACGGAGATCGAAATTTTGTATTTGATCGAATCAAAATGTTTGTTATTAATAAAACTAAATTTTTCACGGATAAAGGTCAGGGAAGCATCTTCAAGCTTGGGGAGTGCGCACAATCGATTTCTTGCATCAAAATTACCCTAGAAGGGTCTTTTCTACAAAAACTTGAGAAAAAATTTTTTCGGAGATCTGGCTGTAGAGGTTACTCCCCTTAAGAGAGGTGAAATTAGGGCCCTTTCTCCCAAAAAAATTTCTTTGAAAAATGACTTTCTAGGGGTAAAAAGAGGTTGAAATATCGATTGCGCACATCCCCATCGCGTGAAAATGCTTGTTTCACCTTGTTTTTACGAAAATAGCACTATTTCACGTGAAAACAAGATGAAGGAAGCAATTTCATGCGACGGAGAGCGCATCTATTTTTCACTCTATTTTTACCCCTAGAAGGTCATTTTTCAAAAAAAATTTTTATGAGAAAGGGCCCTAATTTTCACACCCTTAAGAGGGATTGTTTTGACAACTTTTTTAATTCGATAAAAAAATTTTTGATCTTCGGGGATCGAACTCTCCATTTTCAAGATAGCGCTTGCGCCAGACCTTGATTTTTTTCAAATAGTTCCTTGTGGTTAAAGTATGTTTTAGATCAAAATAGAACTTACCCGGATATAAAGGAAATCTTGGAGTTTTGGACATAAGTTCGG
>JAQGBS010004416.1:0-10331 GCA_034698545.1 Acrobeloides obliquus
ATAGACTTGCTAAAGAATATGTCCGTTCCCCGTTATAGCCTATGGGGTCACAATTAGTGCCGCTTGAAACATATGTGTAAACATCAACTTCAGAGCCAGAAAAATTGTTATGTGATCCGAGAATTGGCCCAGGAACAAGCAAAAAACAAAGTAGGGGTGTTGTAGATAATTTTTAGGGCAAACCGGATTGGCGCATCGGAACTACGTTTTTGACTAGAAACATTTCTTTAAATTTGTGACCCAGGCGGATACCCGTGTATTTGCAAAAGAGCTAATCAAAAAAATGTAATTTTGCAGTATTTTTGGGTCACCCCCCTTTAAAAAGAATATACAATTTTTTACTTGTCCTCATGGGGCAATTGTCCGCTTGGAGGAATTGTCCTAGTTGCCCCTCTTGGTCTGTTCGACCAGTATGACTTTTACCATTTGTTGAAAAAAGTTTTATTTCACATTCAAAGAAAACTTTTTATTCAAACGAATTCTCTAAAACTATAGTTATTTTAAATTTATGCTTCATTTTTCAAAAATTTTTTATTTTCACCTTATAAATTTTTATAGGGTGAACGCTAGCAGTCGTGAAATCGTTGTGACATCACAATTCATGTAACTTTGGCTTGTGACTTCTATCAATATCTACGGGTAACGCCGCTGCATGAAATGCATGGCTGCTCGAGTTCACACACAAAAGCACAGCTTATAGTCGAACCTGAGGGAAATTACTACGAATCGAGAGTATTAACCACTCGGCCACGTAGGCTTCTTAATCTATGTCATTAAATTTCAACTATAAGACTTATGTAAAACATGAAATGGGGCTAAAAAATTTTCCTTGAAGGTTACTCCCATGATTTTGGTGTCATTTTTTTTCTCTCACCGAGCCCTATCGATGTATAGGCCGTTTTTCGCGAGAAATTATCCCAGCTTTGTAAAGGGATCATTTCTCGCGAAAAAAATTCACGTTCAGTGCGACGTTTCAACTATACTAGTTTCCATTTTTCTTCACGAAGATTAAAAATTTTCAGGTTTGGGGGGGGGACCAACTCATGTCACAACGATTGCTAGCGTTCACCCCCCTATAATTACGACGCTGTTTCTAGACAATGACGGCGTTAGAGAAAAATCGGGCAATTGAATTTTTTGGCCAAAAAAGTCCAGTAAAAATCATAAAGGCTCCTTATTCCCCGTTATGGTTTTTGATGGAAGTCAATATCAGGGGGGGGGGGGTAAAAGTTTGAGGACACCCGACAAAAATTCGGGGACACTACCCCTGTCGGATCTTGCGTTTTTTGTATTGAAAACACCGAAAAACGCAAAATCCGACAGTGGTAATGTCCCCGAATTTTTGTCGGGTGTCTCTTAACTTTTGCCCCCTGATAATATTTACAAAAATATCAATGATTAAACTTTTACCTAGTTTAAAGCAATTTTTAACTATTTTAGCTAAAATGAGTCTTAAAGATTATGAGATTTTTGATGATGAAGTTAGCACACAAGAGTCAGAGGAAAATCCGGACTCTTATGAAGTCGAGAAAATATTAAAGCGGCGATATAATTCCAAAGAAAAGAAGTTTGAATATCTGCTGAAATGGAAAGATTATGGTGATGAATCGAACACATGGGAACCCGAAGAAAGCTTGGTATTCTTTTTGTGTATATTTTATGCGAATATCGATGAAAAACCGGGGTTTTTATCGAAAAAATCGTTTTTGACCTCTTAGAAGATTTTTCCAGGATGTTTTATAAAGTTGTTCCCCATAAAATTTTGCATTGAAATGACCCCTTGCAGTCAATTTTTGACAGTATAGAAAAAAGTTATAATCATTTTTATGCGAATATCGATGAAAAATAGAAATTATCAGGAGTGGGGCATACGTAGGGTTGGTTCCCCACTCCCCAGTCTAATTGATTTTAATCACCTGTATCCCAATTTTTAGAATTGTCCAGATTTATTAGAACAATTTAAAGCAAAGATGGAAAGAAAAAATAGAAAAAAGTATGTTTTAATTTTTTCTGGAAGTGGACAAATTCATTAAGACAAGCTGGTGATCCTGATTTGACTGGTTTTATAGTATCAGATGAAGTAACTGATGATTCGGAAGATGAAAGACCTTCGACTTCAACGTCGAAAAGTTCGAAGTCGAAAAAAGATTATATGTGTGAACATAGCACTGGAGAAATAGTTCAACAGAGAAGAAGTTTACGGTATTTTTAAATGATTTTTTAACTTTTAATCTATTAACAGGCTAAGCTCGCAAGATCGCGCGTAGGACCAAAATTTTTCAAAATTTTCTATTCTTTCAACAAAAATGTCCAAAATTTGGCATTTTTTCACCAAAAATCGTAATTTTCTGTGCATTTGCAGCTTAAAAACGATCATTTTTATAAAAATTTTGCGCTGTTTTTTCTAAAATCATCAAGATTTCAACAAAAAATTTTTGAAAAAACATAAGGGGAATTAGGCCTTTATTTCGATTTTTGGTGAAAAATTGCGAAAAAAATTACTTTGGAGGGGGAGGAGGGAACTAAGGCTATTTTTTAAGATACTCAAAAAAGATTTTATTTTTGACAAATTTTATTTTTATGTAGAAATTTTCAGATCAAAATCTCCAGACGAAAAAAAGACTAAGAAGTTAAAGATTCAGGAAGAGAGTAATCTCTCCCAACAAGTTATATTATCAACCGAAGAAAATCATAAACGTTCTGAGGAAAAATTAAGAGAAACAAAGCGAGTGAAAATTATGGACGAAGAGGAGCAAAGTGAAAGTGAAATTAACAAAAAAGTTCCACATGATTTCAGGTTTTTTCTTTATTATATGACACTTTGCATATTGGTTTAAGTGATGTAGGCAGAGGGGGCCAGGGGCGCAATCCCCCATAACGGAAAAAAATGAAAAATTTTTCCTAATGTTCCTCCCCTTATTCTTTTCCCAAATTTTTTTCAAAAATTTTAATGGTCTCCAATTATGATTTTTCACCAAAGATGATCAAATGTTCACTAAAAATTTTCATTTTCTGAGCATTTTCAGCTTAAAAACAAGTATTTCTAAAAAAAATTTTGCTAGTTTTTGCTTTACTTTAAATTTTTTCAACTAAAAAATTTTCGTGCCTATTGTCGCGAAATAATAAATTTTTTGAAAAATTGAAAAAAATCATAAGGGTCTCTCCTTAGTTTTTCTCAAAATTTAATTTATGGTTTTAGTAATACTCGATCTCCACCAAAGAAAGTTATTAACAGTCGTCATCGATCGGAATCCTCTGAAAAAGTGGGAAGTGGACCAAAGAAGGATAAAGAAAAGGAAGAACATGCGAAAACGGTCAAGAAGCGAAATGAAAATGCGAAGAGGACTACTACCAAAAAATCTAACTCCAGGTAGCGAAATATTTTTTACCGTTGACCTCTCGTCCTGCAGTCCATGTGCCATATCTCTGCGAGGTTAAAAAATTTTTCAATGCTGTTTTTTTAAAGTTGTTTCCATGCATTGGCGCACGTTTTATGCTAGTTTTCAAATCTAAGCTCACCTGGTTTCTATTTTTTATGGGAATACACTTATTTGGCTCTAACTTTTTACGGTTGACGAGTCGAGATTCTCGGTCTTTTGCAAAATGTAGCTGAGACCCTCCCCATTCACGTGAAAAAAGTGTTTAAAAAAATTTGCTATAGATGCCTGAGATATGGCAATTTATCAAGTTACTAGAAAGGGGTAACCCATGTAAAGTCTCAATTCGCATTCCCTGAATCAGGGTCTCTCAAGCATTTTCACGCAATGCGCGCAAGCAATTTCCCGTCTATAAAAACCTTATGAAGGTTGAAAATTTCGTCTACAATTGAATTCTATAGCCAAATAACAACAAGGTCTCATCTCTCGAAAATCGTCATTTTTTGAAAGTATGGATATTGACTCGAAAACTTATCGAATGCTGATGTTTTTTTTCAACAGTTTGGTAGAGTGAAACACGAACTTTCAAATGAGAACAAAATCTTAGCTGTTAGATTTATATTCATGGAGATGATTTTTTTAATAGTATTTTTAAGTGAAATAAGGTCTCATGAAACCCGAATCCAATGAAGAAACTATAATATTATTATATTACTTTGTTATTTATTTTATCTGTCTACGTTGTGTTACTTTTGACTGTCTATAGTTATGCACAAGACTTTTGTCTGTACCATTGGGAAAATAAATTTTTTGGAAATGTAACTTTATAAGGACATATCTCGGCTTCTATAGCGAATTTAACGGTTTTTTTCAGTTGAATGGGTAGAGTCTCAGCTACATTTTGCAACAGACCTTGACTCGTCAATTGTAAAAAGTTAGAGCCAAATAACTCATGTCGTTCAATCAGAATCAGGGAGTCGTTTTTAAGCTTTGGGGATTGCGCGCAATCAATTTCTCGCATAAAATTAGTCTTAATAGGGTCATTTTTGAAAAAATTTTGGATCGAAAAACATGAAAAAATCGCTCAAATTCCGGTTTTTTCTTATACACCCTGTAAAAGAAAAATGATCTACATAAACTTAATTTAAATAAATAAAAACGCATTTCTTTTCAGTGAACGAAATCCGCCTATTGTAGCTCTTAGCCCAACACGCCCCATTATGCTTCAAACTAAAGAGCGTCAGAGCGAAAAAATATCTTCTAATTTGAGTGATACGAATGAAATTGCTTCAGAACTTTATAAAGCTAATGAAAATGATTGGACTGAGGCCAATACATTTGACGGTAGGTTTTTGATGCAGTGGCGCGTAGCCATAGATCAAAAAAGAGCCAGAATTTTGACCCAGGGGGTCTGTCGCACAAACTGAAAAGTTGAAAAAATGTAAGAAATCGAGTGAACTTCATTTTTTACGGTTTTACACACATCTAAAATAAAAATTTTATTGTAAATGTACATAAATTTTGTGTAATAATTTTTTTTACTTTTTTCATCGAAGAAAGTATACTTTGACGTCGACTTTTGTTAATGCAATTCTTGTTTTTTAGTTACATACGATAGTTATGGAATTCCAAGTGAACTGAAATATATTACAAAATCGGAAGAGAATGGGTTTACTCGTGGTTTAGAGGTAAGAATTTGAGTAAAAAATAGATAAAATCATTTTGTTCTTTGACCGTTTTGGTACTTATGCACTATTCCCCTAGGGGGATTCTGCATAAATTTATAAATTATAGAAAAAAGTTATGATCCAAATTTGGAGCCATCCTTAAATTATGTTTGCCAAGAGGGAGGATGGTCTGAAAAAATCTAACGATTTTTAACAGGGAGGGGCAGACCGAAATCTAACGTTTACAAAGATGATATCTAAATGTTTTCAGTTATGAAAAATCAAACGAGAATTTAAAAAATAATTTAATCAATCGTTTCAATAATTAAACTTTCGTTGAAAATCAGGTAAGACTTGCTTTCATGCTCTCTACCACTGCGAACAGACGAAGTTCAAGACTCGATTATAGCATGGAACTTCAGCTCCAAGCTACGCATCTCTCCACTGTGCAGAACAGTTCACTCAACAAGACTAAATTGATATGGAACAACCTCCGACCTGACGATGTCTCTCACTGGTCTCTTTCAAGATTCAAATCTGCTGTTTGCCAACCAGAAGTCTACGCACGCATGGCGCGCCTCAAAGTCGTCACAAGAGTAGATGCCTTGGTAGAATAATATTGACAGAATCTCCGATATGATACTATATTATTTATATATTTTTTATATATATGTTACATGTAAATCATTTCTAAGGCTTTTCTCGATTTATATTTTCATTATCATACTAAAATTTTTCGTGTAAAACTAACATTTTCATGAGGGTTGGCTAAAATTTAACGATTTAATTACGAGGGGAGGGGTCTAAAAATCCGAAAAAAGGCAAACATAATTTAAGGACAGCCCCTTTTGAAATTTCTAAAATTTTCGATGTCTATTTTATACTAAAAGCTATTATATTTTAAGGTTGATTTCGTGTATGATTTGATTAGGAAATCAGAAGATTTATTCGCCATAGTGAAATTTAAGAATTGTGTGATAGGTGAATTAATTGAGTATAATTTAGTTCGAGAGCATGCTTTAAATGTAAGTTCATAGCAGTGATTTAATTTCAGACCATGCGTGAGGGCAAGGGTTAGGACTGTCCGACCCAATCTTGCAAAAGGGTGAAAATAAGCACAAACCTCGCAAAATTGGGCGAAAATTAGGGAGAACTTCGCAAATCATGATGACGAAAAAAATTTCGAACAGCCTCGCAAATTTGTGATTTCTCGATCTCTCGCTCATGTGTGTTTCAAACCGAAGCAGGATACCATGCATACATCTTTCAAATTTTTGCAAAGATGTAAAAACATATGAGGGGGGACACATGTTTTTTCGAAATTTTATATTTTTTTACTATTTTTATTAATCAAATTAACACCAAAATTTGGTATTCATTCATCAAACTAACACCAATTTGGTGTTTCTGTTTGTTATTTGAATCGACTTAACACCAAATGTTTTGTGTGTAGCCGATTTCTCGCTACTTAGCTGCTCAGATCCAACGTTATTCATGTCTAATTTTATATTATTTAAGGCATTAAATGATTATTACATGCGACGAATGGAAAAGTTGTTTGAAGAAAAGTAATGATAAGCTTGATTCTATACTATTTAATTTGGTTTATAATCTACTTTTTTACCCTTAACTTGTGGATTAATATTTATGCTGATTATTTTGTATAAAGTGTAATTTTTTGGATATCGGCATATTTTTGCTGGGCATAATTAAAATGTGTTACGAACAAATGTCGTCGAGAAAAACTTATTTTTCGAAACAAACAAAAACTTGTTTTATTGAAACGAAAACTACTGCAAACTTTCTGTTCTCAATTTTTGAACATCATTTTTGACAAGCGTGGCTGAAGGGAAAATATATACTGAAAAAGAAAGTAGCGTTTGGACTTCCGGTGCTAGAAACGTTGACGAAAACATGGGGTAATAGCAGGGATGCCAAGAACATTTGTTCAAAATCAGCAAATCTGACTTCAAAAATTAGATTTTAGGAAGAGCAAAATGCTAATTTTCTATTATATTTCTTATAAATTTGACAAAATTTTGCATCTCAAAGATCAGAATTGACACTGAAAAATCATCATTTTGCCAGATTTGGCATCTCAAAATCAGCACTTTTTTGAAAAATCAACAGCACTTGGCATTCCTGAGTAATAGTTTTTATTCAGATTTCAGGTTGGGGCAATTTATTCTTGCCCCTTAATTCTGCCAATGTTGATGAGTGTCTCAACTTTTTGCACAGTTGTTGGAGTTTCTGAGTTTTGTTTATATCTTTATACTAAAGTATATGTATAATTCATTTTTTATTTTACACAAAAACGTAAAAATTTATACTGTCTGTGTTGCACTCGATCTGTGTGTGACAGCTTCTCTTCTATCTTCCTCTGGATTATAGTCTCGGATTTGCCAAAGGCGGTTAGTGCCCAAGAAACGAGTGGCCACTCTGAAGATCGTGCAATCTGCCCTGTATTGGGTCAAAAGTGCCATTATAAACGAGACAAAGAAGAATATGGCAGCCGTAATCATCGCAATTTCATCCTTTGTCAGGAACACTCGATTATCCCTAAAAATCGGGTGTTGTTTTAAGAAACCTAATTATTTTAATCTGATTAGTTAAACATAAGCAAACAATTTCTGTTTTGTACGTATGAGACGTATGCTCCAAAAATATATAAGCTTGTATTGTACTCCAAATCTAATTTTGGTCTCAAGGGCCTAAGCTTGATCAAGAGTAGTTGTTAGGCTAATTACTTTATGCGCGGCCAAGTATTCATTTGGGCATAGACTCAAATGAAACGAGAGGTTTGAAACGAAATGAATGAAACGATCGAATGAAACGACATGTCTCGATGTCATCGCAATTAGTGTTCGTCTCGAGACGAATTATTGTAAGCCCTATTTGTGTTTGTTTTACCTTCTAGGGTGTCTTCTATGCAAAGATAAGTGAAGATAACGGAAGGCTACAGCACCGCAAAAGATCATAATAGAGATGAGAATAAAAAATAATATGTGCATAATAAAATCCGTATTATTGATGTAAGGCATATGAATTCTTCGAAAGACCTGAAAATTCATATTTGATACTACTACTATATATGGGCAGACCCCAGGTGAGTCTAGGTTTTTCACTTGGGGGTTGTGGATCGGGGTTGGGAAGGGGGGACGTAGAATGCGGGTGTCAGGAGGAGGACCAAATGAGAGTTGTGGGTTTTTTTGAAAATTCCACCTGGGGTGCTGCCCATGTATGACTACTACAGGTTCAATGATCAAAAGTTCGGATATGTCCGGGGCTCGTTTAGCTAACCCAACCAAGTATCTGCACTTACGTAGTAAAAAGGGCGAGTTTTATATTTGTAGCCGCAAAGCTCACATTTGGATTCTGGAAGAAAGAAATGGGACGAGGCAGAAATTTGTAGCCACTGCTAAAAATGGTTTAAAACAACCATAACGGATATGTGTTCAAATCTATCATACCGCTAAACAGGACGTATGTACATATTTCATCGTTCCGGTACATCTACATGGCGAGATAATTTTCTTTTTGCTTGTTTCAGTTGTCATATGACATATTCGGCATTGTTTCGGTTCTACGCCTTAAATTTTGATCATGTTTAACACGGGAATACTTCTTCAAATGAAGACGCAGCTACTCGTAGCGTAGCGAGGCGCCGCCATTGTGTCGGAGCGCCGAAGGCGCGACGACCCCGAGCGCCTCGGCGCTCGGTCTCTCGGTTCTTTTAATCATGTTTAACACGGGAATACTTCTTCAAAATTTTGGGGATTTTCGATTATTTTTAGCTGTGCGGGACAACAAAAAAATTTTTCAAAAAAAGATTTTAATAAAGGCAAAAAAGTTATTTTGATCGGGGAATCGAACCCTTGACCTTTTAAAGTCAAAGTCAAGCACATTATCACTGAACTATGAAGGACAAAATTTCCGTTTTTACAATTCAATTAAGTACCAATTTTTTTTTCAAAAATCATTACTATGTTGGGCTCGACTCGAAAGTTACTCCCACCTCAAAAAAATTCCTCGCTACGACACTGCCATGAGCATATACTATGGATATACCTTTTGCATTTAAAGTGGCGCTTCCAGGTTCACACTCAAAATATGAAATGAGAGATGATTTTTCACTGTTTGGTGGAGGATATAAAGTTTCTTCGATTGGTGCGGTTGCATGTAAATTCTAAAATAAAAAAAGAAATTACGGAGCTACTACAGAATATAAGAGCAGGGGGCCAACCACGTGAAACTTTTTTCTGGAAATGACCCCTATAGGGGTAAGAACATGCGGAGAATCCGAATTGGACATTTTCGAAGCGAAAAAAGAAGCTTCCCTGATTCAGGGAAGACGTATTGTGTATTAAAGCGAAAAGTTGCAAAAATGCGATTTTTGCGACTAAAAACAATCCCTTTTGGGGTAAAAATGCGCGGGGAATCAGAATTTGAAATTTATAATATTCCTCGGATTCACGAAAAGCTATATATCGACGCGAAAATTCGAGAAAATAGCATATTTTGAAAAAATAACATAAATTTTAAAGCTCAAACTTTTTGCAATATTATAGTTAACTAATGATTAAATCCAATAAATGATTTTCTCGAATTTTCGCGTCGATATACAGCTTTTCTTGAATGTGAGGAATTTTATCAATGTCAAATTCGGATTTCCCGCACATTTTTACCCCAAAAGGGGTCGTTTTTAGGCAAAAATCGCATTTTTCGACCTTACGCTTCAATACACAGATCTTCCCTGAAACGCTTCCCTGACTCTGATTCAGGGAAGGTGGTGGGTATATTGAAACGAAAATGGGCTAAAATTCGATTTTTCGCTGTAAAATCGGCTGTTTAGGGGGTTTTTCTAGGCACATTCCCAAACGTTGAACACGCTTCCCTGACCCTGTTTTAGGGAAAGTAGTGGGTGTATTCCATACACCCACCACCTTCCCTGAATCAGGGTCAGGGAAACGTTTTCACGCTTCGGGAATGCGTGCAATTCGTGATTTTTTATCGGTCACAAGGTTGAAAAATCCGACTAAAAACGACAAAAGACACTTACATCATTAGTAGGAAAAGAAAGCTTTTGGATCATCTGCCAGCCTCGTTGTAGATTCGACTGACTCCTTTCCGATCCTCTATTATGATTTCGGGCATGATTTGGCTTCCTAGTTCGATTCGATTTTGAAGTTAAATCCTGCGTGGTGGTAGTGGATGGCTCGGGGGTGTTCACATGATTGTTGGATGTGGGCTCAGTAGATAAAAATGAGCGAATCGCTTTCATCGGAAA
>JAQGBS010004417.1:0-10331 GCA_034698545.1 Acrobeloides obliquus
AATCCGAAAATCAGTAATCGCACGCCGGGCATGATTTCCATAATCACTTATAACTAACAACAACCCACCTAAAAGGTGCTCGGAAACTGATCTCTAGAAGAAAAATATTTGGAGCAAGTTCCCCTGGTTGTCGGCCATTTAACGTTGATTAAACTCGGCAAAAAAATTTTTTATTTTCTTCTGGAAATTACCCATTTAGGGATAATTTTATACAAAAAATCGATTGCGCGCACTCCCGTGATCTGAAAATGGTGCAAATTTGATTTTCTCGAGAAATGAACAAATCCCCCATGCATCCCTGCGTGGTCGCTAACACTTTCCATTTCTCGAGAAAATCGAATTTTCATCAGATTGCGGGAGTGCGCGCAATCGGTTTTTCGCATAAAATTACCCCTAAATGGGTAATTTCCGAAAGAAAATAAACAAAATTTTCTTTCCGAGTTTAGTCAACGTTAAGTGGCGGTCAACCAGGGAACTTGCTCCAAATATTTTTATTGGGGGGGGGGGGGGGTGTTGTTGC
Source organism: Acrobeloides obliquus (assembly GCA_034698545.1). Taxonomy (NCBI): domain Eukaryota; kingdom Metazoa; phylum Nematoda; class Chromadorea; order Rhabditida; family Cephalobidae; genus Acrobeloides; species Acrobeloides obliquus. The sequence goes on from JAQGBS010004417.1 coordinate 521, forward strand.
TCTGAGACTCTTTCTGTTCAACCGTCTTCTAATTATTGAAGTCTCCCAGAAATAACTTTTTTCTATTTACTAGATCTTGTGTACATGCAGCTCTAATTCTCAAATCGGCTCACCGTTTCTTAGTCGCGGATTCTCTCATTCAGACTTATTCCGGCTTAAGTAACTAAGGTAATAGGCCAGTATGTAATGACATTCCGAATGTATTTCTTCACTTTTATTTTTATTATAGCCATTCGATATAGTGATACCCCAGGGGCGTCACTATATCGGGATCAGAGTTGCCATTTTCGCTTGTTTCGCATCAATTTGCTTTTTTTCCGACATTTTTGCTTTTTTCAAAGCCGAAAAAAAGCAATTTTCTCAATTTTTTGGAAAAAATTCGTAAAAAATAATTATTTGTTGACCAAAAATTTGTCAAAAATCGAGAAATTTTAACCAAAAATACTTATTTTTGACTAAAAATTGTATTTTAGGATATTTTTTACCCCAAAAATTCGGCGAGGGGTCACTTGCGCCCGGAAATTTGCGTCCTGGACTTTTCCGTCCGAATATTTGAGTCCGGGAATTTGTGTCCGAACATTTGCGCCCGGACATTTGCGTTCGGAAACTTCCGTCTTGGACATTTCTGTCTCGGACATTTGCATCCGGAAACTTCTGTCTCGGACATTTGCATCCGGACAATTGCGTCCGGACATTTGCGTCCGGAAACTTCCGTCTCGGACATTTTCGTCCCGGACATTTGCGTCAGCCTTTGAAGAAATTTTTCATCAAAAACGAATTACAGTTGTACGCAAATGACGGGACTCAAATGTCCGGGACGGATGTTTCCGGACGCAAATAGTCGGACGCAAATGTCCGGAACGGATTTTTCCAGACGCAAATGTTCGGGACGGATTTTTCCAGACGCAAATGTTCGGGACGGATTTTTCGACACGCAAATGTCCGGGACGGATTTTTCCAGACGCAAATGTCCGGGATGGATTTTTCGACACGCAAATGTCCGGGACGGATTTTTCCAGACGCAAATAGTCGGACTCAAATGAACCCTCGCCAAAAATTCATTATTTTAGCTAATTTTTAACCATATATTAGCATTTGCTTTTTTCTAAGGCCTAATTGCTTATTTCAACAATTTTAGATGGCAATCCTGTGACACCCCCAGGGGGTGTCACTATATCGAATTCGAGGGGCGTGTCACTATATCGAAGGAGCACCGTAAAATTCTTTTCGATAACAATAATGAAATCATGCCTATTTTTGATCATTTCCCTTGATGTAATATTATGTTCTAGGCCATTTGAGATCAGGCTTTCCGGATGTAATCCCCACCGTATATTTTGACATCTCGAACGTATTACTTAATTGTTACTATTCTTTTTCGATAACAATAATGAATCATGCCTATTTTTGGTCATTTCCCTTGTATGTAATATTTTGTTTTAGGCCATTTGAGATCAGGCTATCCGGATGTAATCCCCCCTCCCCCCGTATATTTTGACATCCCGAACATACTACTTAATTTTTACTATTCTTTTCGATAACAATAATGAATCATGCCTATTTCTGATCATTTCCCTTGATGTAATATTTTGTTCTAGGCGATTGGAGATCAGGCTATCCGGATGTAATCTCCCCTCCCCCCGTATATTTTGACATCCCGAACATATTACTTAATTTTTACTATTCTTTTTCGATAACAATTAATATTCTTTTTTCGATAACAATTATGAAATCATGCCTATTTATGAACATTTCCCATTCTTCCAATTACTTTTTTCACTCATAATTTTTGAGTAGAGCTCAAAACTTAGAAACAAATCAGCCTGGTCCCAGTGGCTTAGGGGAGAAGGGTCGACTGGGGGGGGGGTGGGGCTTTTATCCAAAAATTGTCCAAAATTTCAATCAAAATAAAATTCAAAATCCTTGAATATTTAAGAAAAGATAAGCACAGCATTTTCTTATAACTCGTCGCGACGAATAAAATGACACACCAAAATTATTGAATCTGAACAATGTTTTATGTTATCGAAACAAAATCCCTGATCCATGGTTTTCGTTTCAATAACCCAAAACATGGTTCAAATTCAATAATTTTGGTGTCATTTTATTCGTCTCTCGACGAGTTATAAAAAATGCTGTGCTTATTCTTTTCTTAAAGGGGGTAAACTTTGCAGCAGCACTTCCGAAAAAAATTTTTTTTGAATTTTTGCAAAAATGACTTTTCTAGGGGTAATTTTATGCGAAAAATCGATTGCGCGCATCCTCGAAGCTTGAAAATGCTTCCTTGACCCTGATCAGTGTTTATTTTTATACAAAATAAGGGGCGTTTTGTACAAAATAAGCGCTTCTTATTTTGTACAAAACTCAATTTAACGCCCCTTATTTTGTACAAAAATAAACACTGACCCTGATTCAGGGAAATAAGAGTGTGTATTGAAGCGAAAATATGAAAATTTTAGATTTTTCTTCTAAAATCACCGCTAAAATCAATACACATCCTTATTTCCCTGAATCAGGAAAGCATTTTCAAGCTCCGGGAATGTGCGCAATCGATTTTTTGCATAAAATAACCTAGGGGTTACGGTGATTTTAGAAGAAAAATCTACAATTTTCATATTTTCGCTTCAATACATACTCTTATTTCCCTGAATCAGGGTCAAGGAAGCATTTTCAAGCTTCGAGGATGCGATTTTTCGCATAAAATTTTTTTCGCATTTTTGCAAAATTCAAAAAAAATTTTTTCGGAAGTGCTGCTGCAAAATTTACCCCCCCTTTAAATGTTCAAGGATTTTTGTTATAATGTGTTCATTAAATCGTTTCAATAAACAATCTGGGTGATGCATGAGGCTGGCAAATTTGTATTTTTTTGTTGCAATTTTGTTTTACTCATAACTTTTTACCATTTTCAAATAGTGCCGTAAAAACAAAAAATGCTCCAAATTTTGAGCTCTATCACATGGCATCAACTCCCCAAAAGTGGAGACTGGTCCTTTAAAAGTCAATACCTACAGTTTTATGCAAAAAAAATTTTTTCCAACTCGGCTAATTTTAGTAGGGAAACCCGATAAAAATCATTCAGTTGCGGATCCGGTTTTTTGTAACTATCGGTTAAAAGACCAGTCCAGTGGAAAAACAGTTGCCATTTTTGTTGATATTCGGAAAGTTCATAAAAAATGGAGCATTTTTTGTTTTTACGGCACATTCAGAATCGTTGTAGTTTTCGAGAAGTTTGCGTTTGAAATTTTGAATTTGGGTTCATGTTTTCGTTGTAATACACAAACTTTTTTGAATTTTTAATCGATTAAAAAAAATTTTTTCAAATATATACTCGGAAATTTTCTGCACTTCCCTTTGAAACAGGGAAAAATGTATTGAAACGAAAATCCAGATATCATACAATTCAAAAAATGATGCTTTAGCGGCTGATTTTGTGTAGCTGGCGGAAGGGGGCATGGATCTATCTTTTCGCTTCAATACACTTTCCCTTATTCAATGGGAAGCGTAAAAGATTTTCGAGTATAAAAATAGGCAGAGTCAAAATGCAAAGTAATAAAGGCACTTGAATAGATTAGCAGTTACACTTTAATTTTACTAATTTGTTGAACGTTCACCTCCAAATTTCTACCGGATTTTTTTGTTATTATTTTTTCTTTATGAAAAACTATGGGAAGCGTAAAAGATCCTTTTTAAGCTGAAAAAATGTTTTCAGCTTAAAAAGTGCCCAAAAAGTTTTATGATTTTCGACGAAAAATTTTTTCCTATTGAGCTGGCTTTTGCCTTAAAGGTACTGTGCATGCAAAGAACAAGTCGGGGGCGGATTTTTCGTTTCAATAATATAAACTATATTGCAAATCAGGCAAAGAAATATCAAAAACTTGAAATTTTTGTAAATTTTTTATATATTGTATTTCTTTGCCTGATTTGCAATATAGTTTATATTATTGAAACGAAAAATCCGCCCCCAACTTGCTCGTGCGTGCACAGTACCTTTAAAGGTAAGAGGGGGTAAACTTTGCAGCAGCATCTCTGAAAAAATTTTTTGAATTTTTGCATAAATGACTTTTCTAGGGGTAATTTTATGCGAAAAATCGATTGCGCGCGTTTCCAAAGCTTGAAATTGTTTCCCTGATTCAGGGAAATAAAAGTGTGTATTAAAGCGAAAACATGAAAATCTGCTTCAATACACACTCTTATTTCCCTGAATCAGGGTCATTTCTCAAAAAGACAGTAAAATTAAAAATTGTGATCGTTAATAATTATACAAGTGCCGAAAATAAAGTCAAAAATTCTTTCAACTTTTTGTTATGCAAAACCAAAACCCCTGTAGAACGAAAAATTCCAGGATATGCCACGCCGGATTTCAACACGATTAAAGAAAGCCCATTTTTTTCTTTTCATACAACAACAAAATCTTGTTGTATGGAGATTTTTGCGAAATTGAAACCGACAATTTTTTTTTGGCCATCGACGCATTTTAATTGCTACTTTTAAGAAAAAGAAAGCACACACCGATGGATGGAATTTCAGTATCGAAACTTAACAATTCATGAGATTCGTATGGAAAAAACTTTTTCTAAAATGGCGTCTTTTTTTCCTAAAAGGTCCTACCAGGGTTGTACCATGGAGACGTTTCCAATTTCCGTTCTCGAATCTTGAAAACGCTTCCCTGATTCAGGGAAATAAGAGTGTGTATTGAAGCGAGTTTTCATATTTTCGCTTCAATACACGCTCTTATTAGTTTCTGGAAATTTGGAAATATTTCCAGAAAATAGAAGCGATTGAACCAGGCAACAAATTTTCTGCTTCTCCACCAATGAAATTTTTTATGCTTATAACCAATGGTTTCAATAACCAAGGTTTTATTAAACATCAGGCAAAGTTAGAGATGCCTGATTCTAAATCATGATGATGATGATCCAGAATCAGGCAACTCTCTAACTTTGCCTGATTTTCAATAAAGCGTGTTTATTGAAACGATTGGTCATAAAGCATAAAATTTTATTGATCGAGAAGCAGAAAATTTGTTGTCTGATTCAATCGTTTCCGAAAATATTGGGTTGTATCATAAGTATTTGCGGCTCAAAAAATACATTTAATTTCAGTACTAGGACATTTTTCGCTCGTTTTCGATGAGATTTTTTTCGGTACTAAGAATCTATGCACGATCCAATCAGTCTTTTTTTAGCGTAACTCTTGTTTTCGTGTCAATATACAGACTTTTCCAAAAAATGTGGGTTTTCAATGTAACAAGTTAATTTGAAAATGTTGATATTTGACTATAAAAGTTGATTTTTGATGAAATTTTCGACCGTCCTAGGGGGTTTTCTAGGCGGGGAATCGATTGCGCGCAATGCCGAAGCATGAAAATGCTTGTCTGACCCTGATTCAGTATAAAAAGTTTGTAGCCATTTTCGGAGTATACCCTACTTTCTCGCGGTCAAAATCAGAAAGTACCCCTACGAGGGGTATACCCCCGAAAAAGACTAAAAACTTTGTATTCCCTGAATCAGGGTTAGGCAAGCATTTTCATGTCTCGGCAATGCGCACAATCGATTCCCCGCCTAGAAAAACCCTACTACAGTCGAAAATTTCGACAAAAATCAACATTTTAACATTAACTTGTTACATCGAAACACCCTTGATGTAATATTTTGTTCTATTTTCTTCTTTTTTGTTGAAAAAGTCTGTATATTGACACGAAAACACGCTCAAAAAGACTGATTGGATCGTATTCAGCATACATTTTTAGTACAGAAAAAAAAGTTTCATCGAAAACGAACGAAAAATGCCATGTGAATACTTATAGATACAACCAAAAATTTTCGTTACCGTTTCCGGAAATTTGTGCTACCCACGAAACCAGTCTTACAGGGTGAGCCAAAAAATCGTACTTTTGCGTTTTTGGGTGAAAAATTTTCAAAATTTTTTTTACAAAAACCACCTATAAGAGTATTTTCATGCGAGAAATCGATCGCACGCATTCCTGAAGCTTGAAAACGCTTCCCTGATTCAGGAAAATGAGTGTTTTGTATTGAAGTGAAAATCGAAAAATTTTGAAATTTCTCCCTCAAAATCATCTTCCATGTTCAATTTTCGCTTCAATACACACACTTCCCTGATTCAGGGAAACGTTTTCAAGCTTCGGGAATGTGCGCAATCGATTCTCGGAACTTTTTTGTCGATTGCATGCTTGATTTTTGAAAAATTTTCACCAAAAAACGCAAAAGTACGGTTTTTTTTGCTCACTCTGTAGTCTAGATTTTGTTAGCTTTTTACTAAAATCAATTTTTTTTAAATCGACTTTTTTACAGTATCGACTTTCATACTTACTAATCGTTTATGAAAGTTGTATATCTTGAGTTGGTATATGGCTTTGATTCAATGACAATACCCCAACACAAAAAAACCATTTTGTCCGAAGGTTACCGCGTCTGAGTTGAAGGTAATATATTCTCGGAGTTTTTGCCAACATGGGTCTCATGCGCGTCAATGAATGAGATGAGAGACAACGTTTTCATGTTTGGGCTTGCCAACTCAATAAGGAGCATATCGACGAAGTGCTTAGCTCCATTTTTAGAATATTGTTGCTTGTCGTTTAATCCGCCTACTGAGCTTAGTATGACGCGTAATCTTATAGCGCTGGTATGTTTGATAAGATAAGCCGGGGATAAAACTCGGATTTTGGGTACTTTTTAAACAAGGACGTGGTCCTTCACATTTAACGCTTTATAGTTTCCAAGCGTAGATCGGATGATGTTTACGGAAAGCCGAGTAATCTCTAGAAGCTTGTCGCTTCCACTTGACTATACCGTAACTTTCTCTTCAGTCGATTAATTTTCCACGCAGTCAGTTTTCGTATTGGGTAAAAAACTGCATTCGAGTTATGGGAAAGGTGGTCCGTCGTGGGCTGTAGGAGTATTAGTACACGGATGGACCGGCGGATGTTCTCGCTCATGTCTTGGCGGATCGGGTTGACCGACTCCATTGTTGGCTTTGATAGATGCGAAGAGGTGAAATGAAGTAGAAAAGTCACACTCTTTGGTATTTTTGGTGGGTGGGTGTACTGTAGTAAATCTTCTTATTTGTCGAGGGAAAATCAATTGACACTCATCTGAGAATTGAAAGCCACTCTTACTCATGCTAAGATGTGTTTTAAGCTACGCAAAATTTGGGTTTATTGTGCGCATTTCCAACGCTTCCTTGACCCTGAATCAGGGAAATGAGTGTTTTGTATTGAAGCGAAAATCGAAAATTTTTAGGTTTCCTGCCTCAAAATCATCTTCCTGGGGCTAATTTTATGCGGGGAATCGATTGCGCGCATTATCAAAAATTGAAAATGCTTTTCTGACCCTGATTCAGGGAAATTAGTACATGTTCGATTTTCGCTTCAATACACACACTTCGATTCCCTGATTCAAGGAAGTGGTTTCAAGCGTCGAAAATGCGCGCAATTGAAAACTTTTTTTGTAACTTGTGGACTAAGCTGCGCAAATTTCGCATGAAACTTTTTCCTCATTCAAACTTTTCTTGCTCACTATAAAATGTGCAATTTTCCATTTCAAACTTTTCTCTTTTTTTGCTGCGCTTTGATATTTTCTTGCGATCATTTGGCCATTTTCTCGGCTCCCTTGGGATGAACCCAGACTTCTACCAAACAACCTTAATAAGCCGAAAAACCGAGAACTTGAGATGGAAATAAGGACCGAGTTGATTTTTCAAATAAGCTTCCAACCAGAGATTTGTCGGGGATAAGTAGGTTTGTTAGTAGCAGTTTTGATTTCGTTTTTCGGCAAGCTATATCTTTTTTGGGTTATAACTCAATTTTCTTCTTCTCGTCTTTTTTGATGACTGACCGTAATTTTTTGCTGCCCAAGTCAAACTTTATATGTCATATTCTCTGTGGGTTTTCTAGAAAAGAACTTTCACACATTTCACAGTTAAATTTTCGGGCTTTTAATGGTATGTCTTTTTTCTATATGGTTTTCTACAAATTTGAGTGTTATAATATTAACAAAATTTTCACATGCATCAGTGTGAGAGAAACGTTTTGCGTGAAATTTCTTGTACGCGTTTTTACCATACATGGGGGCAAGGGATGGGATGAGCGACAAAAAATGCGAATTGGGTCTATTATCCATTTCACATTTTTGTTCGAATTGAGTCGAATTTGATATATAAAAATGCGAATTTTTTGGCGATTTTCGTGATTTGAATGTTATTTTTGACGAATTATGCATTTTTTGATGACCCATTTCGCATTTTTCATATAAAAATCTCAATTTTTTCGCGCTTCGCTCGAAAAAATGTAATTGGGTACTTAATTTTTTGCGAATGCGGCGAAATGGGGGGGATCATACCCCCTTGTCCACGTATGGTCTAAGCCTAAGACTAAGCCTATGTCTAAGCCATACGGCAAGGGGATCATATCCCCCTCCTTGCCCACGCACCTCTCTCGAAAAAATGTGAATACTTAATTTTTTCGCGAATGTGACAAAATCATGTCCCCCCTTGCCCATGTATGGCGTCTACCTATAACAGTGACGGAAACCGCGCCAGACACATGCGTTAAACAATATCCGCGCTATAACAGTGTCGTATGCGTATGCTTCACGTCCTCCATCGATGGAGATGGTCTTTTCTCACCGCCCAAAATGACTTGATTCGATTTGAGTAAACATTTCTATGCGGCAGTTATTTGTATCGAAGTTATCATTGCCCATTGGCCAACTTTTCCACCACCCATCTCTATTCGTCTGAATGAGAAGAAGAAGTGATCATTTTGGCCATTTCTTTGCATAACATGAGTTGGCTTGGAAATTTTGAATGGTATTTTGCAAGGAAAATTTTTGTGTACTTTTATGTAAGAAAGCTTTGTGTAACTTAAACTTGCATTTTTATTCATAAGAACTCGCGTTGAATCGGTTCACTTTGATTCATGTCTCAATTCAGTAGGGATGCGTCAAAATCGGAAAGGTCGAAATCGAAAAAGGGGATCGAATTTTTGGAACTACTGCACTATATGAAAAGTGCTTCCCTAATTCAGGGTACTCGTATTGTGTATTGAAGCGAAAAGTCGCAATTTTAGGTAAAAATCACATTTTTGCCACTTTTCGCTTCATTAAACAGACCTTCCCTGAATCAAGGAAGCATTTTTTTGCTTCAAAAATGTCAAATTCAGATTCTCCGCATGTTTTTACGCAAAAAAATTTTTACGTGGGTGGCCCCTAAATTTCAAAATTTCATAATCAATTGGCATTTTTAAGCTGAAAAAATTCTCTGAAAATAACGATTTTTGACGAAAAATGATGAATTGGAGAGGGCGAAATCAAATTTTTGCGACTTTTCGCTTTAATACACAGACCTTCTCTGAATCAGAGAAGCTTTTTTTCGCTTCGAAAATGTCAAATTCAGATGCCCCGCGTGGTTTTACCCCTAGAGGGGTCATTTCCAAAAAAATTTTGGAAAATTTTTTCACGTGGATGCCCCCCCCCTATTTGTAGTAGCTTCAAAAATCCCTACGCAGTTTGCTCGAACAACGCTTTGCCTCTTTAGCTATGGAATACTTGAAAATTTTTCCCAACTTTAAAAAGTCCTAAAGAGACGCAGTACTTTTGTTTTAAATTTGAGTGGAAAAGTTTTCTTCCGAGTAAGAACTTGCCCTCTTCCTCTATTGTTTCAATAAACTCAAAAGCATTTATTTGATGTTTTTGTATGAGTGAAAATCACAAGTGGCTTGTGTGTATTCTTCCTAGTTGGCGCTTTTTCGACTAATAAATTAGGAATGACTCGGTTGTAAGTAAGTTGTACATCT
>JAQGBS010004418.1:0-10330 GCA_034698545.1 Acrobeloides obliquus
ACGCCCCAACAACAAACGGCGAATATCTAGAAAAAATTGTTGAGCACGCCCATACTGAGCAGCTATATTTTAGTGTTAGTTGTTTTTGTTAGTTAGATCGGTGGTTGGTTTGGGGATATAGGTCATAGGTGGTGATTCGATTTTTTTTTAATTTTTCATATTTTTTAAATTAAAAACGACATAAAATGGCATTCAAAAATTCAATAATCACTTAGAAATTATGATAAAAATATCATAACCTATAATCGCATAAAATAAGAGAATTCAAATTATGATAGAAATATCATAATTTATAATCACTTTATTTATGCGATTACAGATTATGATATTCTTATCATAATTTACAAGTGCTTATTTTTGCGATTATAAATTATGATATATAGCACCATGTAAGTATCATGAGGCTCTAGTAAGTTGTGGAAGTTCCTAGAGCCCATCATGATGTAACATGTTTTTTTTCTGAATTTGGAGTGAAAATGACAAAAATCAATTATAAAATACTCAAATAAAAAATCATTTTTAGTGCCCTCGAGCAGCTGACTACTGTGCCGATCGTGAGCCAGAAATCGTCAATCTACCTCGCCTTATTAAACAAGCCGAAAGGCGTCTAGCTGTATTTTCGAAAACCCTACGAATCGACACAAAAAGAAGAGCGAACTACTCGGTCGTCGGTGCCGAATATTACGGTAAGAAAAATTTTTTTGAAAAAAAATTGAAAAAATATTTTTGCAACTGAAAATCCAAAAAAAATATTTTTTGTATTTAAAAAATTAATTTTTAGGCATCTCGCCTCGGCGAGAATGCGTCGGCGAGTGCACGATCTCAGTGATTCTTGCCCAGCGAGAACTGAAACGCGAGCTGGACGTTGCTGTCCGCTCGTCTCAACTATGTAATGCGACGAAACGTGAGGAGAATGGCATGCCAATATGGCTCGCATTCACCAGTTGTTTCTTATCATTTATACTAGGCATTGGCTTTGTATCGGCTCTATGGTATATCAATGTGAAAACTGGTAAGTTTTTGCATAGCCCGTGCTCGATATAAATTATGATAATTTGATCATAATTTGTAATCGATTTAGCTTAGCGTTTACAAATTATGATCAAAGTATCATAATTTGTAATCGTTTTAGTTTAACGTATATAAATTATGATCAAATTATCATAATTTGTAATCGTCTTAGCTTAGCGTTTATAAATTATGATCAAAGTATCATAATTTGTAATCGATTTAGCTTAGCGTTTACAAAAATTGAAAAAATCGATCTTTTTAATTTTGTGATGTTTTGGATCTGATGATCAAAAAAGTCAATTTTTCAAAGTTTGAAAATATCGATTTTTCCAATAAGAGAAAATTGAAAATTTTGAAAAAACTCAAAATGTGAAAAAAATCAATTTTTGATAAAAATTTTTTGCCTCAAAACCACTAATTTTCAGTTTTTTAGACCCCCAAAGAAAAATCTGCCACGAGGCAAACCAAATGATGCTACCGGAAAGCTACGCTTTTACAACCCGAAATGGCACGACGGCTATGCCATCTTCCACCGATGGTATATCTACTACTCAAACCACCGAGAGGAACCGGTTGATTCGCTAATTCATCACTTTTTTTAAATTTCGGAAAAAATTCTCTTATGCATATTTCTCATCCGGTGCCAGTGCTTACATGCATTTTTGAGGCTTAATTTTTTTGTGAAAATCAAAATTTTTAAGTCTTGATATCCTAGCCGTGGCTTTCACATATACACTTTTTTGCTATTGTTGTTCACTTGTCTATGATTGAGAACAGAGGAGTACACAGATTCTCTGGAGGTGGAGGGTCCCAACAATTTTTGAGACCCCTCTCGAAGAGGCTTTAAACGAATGTCTAAAAAGTCCCTCTACCACTCCTATTGTGTACGCGTCTGAGAATATTTATGAAAGTTTCAAAATTCTGGTCCATCAATGTGATTTTCTAAATCAATTTTGCAATTTTTTACTAACCTACTTTCATTTACCAGCAATTTTTGAAAAATTATATAAATTATGATAGAAATATCATAACTCGTAATCGCTTATTTTTGACGATTACAAATTATGATAGAATCATCATAATCCATAATCGCTTATTGTTGGCGATTATAAATTATGATAGAATTATCATAACTCATAACCGCTTACTTTTGGCGATTACAAATTATGATCAAATTATCATAATTTATAATCGTTTTAGTTTAACGTATATAAATTATGATCATTTTATCATAATTTTTTTTTGACAAAAATTATAGAATAGTCATTTTTTCATTTTTTGCGAAAAATAGAAAAATCAAATTTTTTAATTTTCAAAAATTGAAAAATTTTGATTTTTTTAAATATTTGTTTCAAAAATTGCTGGTCCAAAAAGTTCTTTCCGCCTCTTTCTAAGGTCACTAATTCATATTTTTCCTCTTATTTTTTCAATTTTAGTTCAAATTTTGTCTTCGCCAATTCTCCATCACGTGTTTTTCAACCCTTTGAAAAGATCTGAAAATCTTCTCTCTACTCCTAGTTTTTTTCTATTCGGTTATTATTTTGAAATTTTGTTTCTTACAATTTTTCAGGGATGTTCAGAAATTTGAGTACATTGTAGCCTATCAAAAGGCTTTAAATTTTCAATTTGTTCAATTTTCGAAACGATTTAAAAAAAATGACAAACAAAAATTTTTGGAGAAAAAGTGGTAAAAAAATTACCACATAGTTAAGGGTTAGAAAAATTTCTGAATAGCAAAAAAGGTTAGTTTTTTTTATGAATCTGTGTTTAGCCGTCAAACGGTGTCTTTCATTCCAAGATGGAGGTAATTTTTGAAGTATTTAATAACCCTCGCCCCAAAATTTCAAAAATTTAGAAATTTGGAAAATTCGATTTTCAGCTCAAAAATTGGATTTTGAACAAAAATCAAAATTTTTGACCCCCCCCACCCTCAAATTCAAAATTTGCCTCCATTGATTGAGTGTAGCCTTAAATACCACGACGATATTATAAATGTCTTGTCATGTGACTGCCCTCAATCGCTAATACATAATTGTACTTTTGAATGGGCATCCAATGCCCCTAAACTGCCAGTCTGAGCGTTCTTTTTTATTTTTTTTTAGGCAAGACAAAAATGGGGTTCAAACTGGGGGAGGAGTGAAAAAATTTTTTGAAAAATATTGAAAATTTAGGGGATGTTTGAAAAATGGAGAGGGGTGAAAATTTGTTTTGGGGGGGGGTGAAATTTTTTGAAAAAATGGTTTGTCTAGCCTGTTTTTATCATGCTTTCTATTTTTTGTAAATTTCTAGAGCTAAAGTTTTTTCTAGTAAGTTAATATCATCTCTAAAATTTAATTTTTTTTATAAATATTCCTTTTTTAAGAACGCCCGGGCCCATTTTTTACCAATTTTTTTTTGTTATACTTAAGGTTATCCAGAATTCTTCGAAATTTTTGAAAAACTTTTAAAAAACTTGAAAAATTGAAAAAAATCAATAATTTTTCTGGATAACCTCCTCTATTTTTCTTCAAATTTCACATTGTTGACACTTACCCCCTTTTCCAACTAGCTGCGTAGCTCTGCCTGGTTTGTATAAAGTTTAGCTAAAATCCTGCCTAGAAATTTTCGAATTATCTGAATTTTTTAAATTAAAAAATTGGTCAGTTTTCTCATCAAAAATCGAAGCTTTGTTATTGCCTGTCTTTTTTGTACTTGTGCTGTCACCTCTCCCAACAGGGTACATAGATTTTGAAATTCGCATAATTAATCGGGTTCAAGTTGGATCGTCAAAGTAACGAATTTTAACATAAGTTTCTTCACAAACCATCTTCTGAAATTATTTCATCAGAGTTTGTGATGAAAATTTGTTCCTTTGACTATCCAACTTGAACTGGTGCGAAATTTCAAAATCTGGGAACCTCTCCCCAGATTTTTAAATCCCCCTGCCTGGAGAGTATCTCGAGATACCCTGGTGTGTTTCATAACAAATTTGTGCTGACCCCTACCCTAGTATAAGAAAGGGTCAATTACCATAAAAATTTGGGAGGGGGCACGTATCCTCAATACGTGAGTGGCTTCACATTTACAATTTTTTCACCCCAACCTTTTTCGTACTTACATGTGTATCATTCCATCCCGGTTATTGTTTTGCTATTCATTTTGTTATTTCCATATTTGAGTCCGATGCAAATGCCAATGTTCTCGGTATATTAATTTTGTAAAATTTTTGCTGTAAAAATTTGTATTTTTATGGTATTGTTTGCTTAAATTTTTGTTATTATGTTATATATAGTTTGTAAGTCATATTGGGTATACATAATGATTTCATAAAATAATAAAAGTTTATTAAAGCTTACAAATTCAGTTCATAACCGAGTGGCAAAGTGACAGATTTGCAGTTTATAGGCTAGGGTTCGAATCCCACATCTACTTTAAAGATGTGGGATTCGAAGTATGCGCTTCAATTCCCTTGAGTATGCGCTTCAATACTTTCTGGTATAGAACACACAATATTATTCATACTAGAAGCACATTGAGACACAAAAGAATGTCTCCAGTGAGATCTTGTATGCCATTGTGTCAAAAGTTCACTCAAGTGTCGGTCACAAATTTTATGTCACCCGATTTCTTCACGTACTGCAGGGTCTTCATAGTTGGTGTGGGGGACTTTTGCGCCCTCACATATGCGCAACGACACTTGCGCACCCGATTTTTTCGCCCTGACTTGCGCTCCGACATTTGCGCCCCTACGTATGCGCGCTAATAATTGCGCCCCGGCATATGAGCGCTAATAATTGTGCTCCGACATACACAATTTGTACACCGCAAAGTACACATTTGCACACCGCAATTATTAGCTCGCATATGTAGTGGCGCAAATGTCGCTGCACAAATGTCGGGGCGCAAATGTGAAAGTGCAAATGTCAGGTGCGCATGTTAAGTCACATATATGTGAGGGCGCAAAAGTCCCCCACCCCATAGTTGATATCAAAACCCCCAGCACCTCGTGATAGTACCAAATCGATAGTCTTCGCCTCTTGGCCATGAGGGCTTCTTAATCCACATTATTAAATTTCAACTATTACGTAAAACATGATATGGGGCTAAAAAATTTTCCCTGAAGGGTACCCCCATGATTTTGGTGTCATTTTTCTTCTCTCACCGAGCCCTATCGATTGGTATAGAACGTGACGGAATTGGACTTAAGATGACGGAGATATAACACACAGATCCACATAATGTTTTAGGATATAGCGATCAAGAACAATTGATTTTAAAGAGACGTTTCACTTTGGAGATCTTCTGCTTTTCCAATACTTTTTGTGCTGTTCTTAACATAAGAAAAATAATCAAAGGAACGGATCTATTTGCATTGTGAAATTTGTTTCCGGTCACTAACAAAGCGGACATTATTTTATTGGAAATGCATGCACTTTTAATTGTTTCAAATTTTATTTTGATGGGTATATTCAACAAATGCTATTCCTTAAGTTTTGGCTCTCATACTTCATAGGGTGAGTGATTCATGAGAGGGAGGGACGGGAGATAAAAAGGATGAGGGTGGGAGATAAAGAGCATGAGGGAGGGAGGGTGTGTGACGAGCAACAACAGTCATCAAATTCTTCTTCACGTGACATAGGTTATGTTAAGATGACAAATATGACAAGTGTCATATTTGTCACTCCAAACGGGGCAAATAATTGACTCAGCGCGAACAAGGTGACATATTCGGTCACGCTTGTCACCTAGGTGTCACTTATGTCACCCCGATCACCTAAAGGGTTGAGTATAAAGGGGGGGGGGGTCCAAAGCCATATATCTAGTCCCTTGGTAATCCTCGGAGATTAATTGTACTATGTTATAAGGGAATAAACGTTGTATAATAATTAGGTTCTTCACATTATAACCCCAGGGACTCCCCAGCTATCAGAGACCGTTTCCAGCGACAAAACAGAGGGAGGAGTTATCACATATATATCGTCTTAAGCGGAGGAGACAAATATGACCCTTTTTTTCTTTTGTGAGACTGAAAGAATCATTTTTTCCATTTTTATTTTATTTAAAAAGCTCAGGAAATTACGAAGAACAAATGGCTTTACTGTGAAAAAAAGAAGAAAAGTAATGCCCATAAAATATTCTAGATTGTCCTTTCCTTTTTCACCCAAAATAAAATTGCGTGTTTGTGCCGGATAAACACCGAATAAATGTATTCGTTTACGTTTAATACGAGTTAATCGATCGAACAAACTACTAGTTGAAATAGTGGGAAAGTGGATGAAGTCAATAAGTCTATATGATTCTAACTTATCCTATTTTTTTCATGTTGTGTGCCTATCAATTTGGGGTCGCTGGTTGAGTAATTTCCGAAAAACATTTATCTCTATTTTCTATTTATATCGATGGAATAACTTTTTTAAGCTTTTTATGGGAAATTTTTGGCATAAATATGAAAAATGTGGAATGGTTATTGGCATAGGAGGGGTACTCCGAATGAGGAACCACTAGAGGTCTGAAAACAAAAAAAACATAAGGGCTCATTATATTTTTGAGTTGTACCCTTCTTTAGTCGACTCATCTGCCTCACTGGGGGTAGCTGAAGAGCTCATTTTTTCGAAATTTTTTAGAAGAGAAATGTCAAGAAGAAAAGAGAAATATTTTCAAGAAATGTCACAAATTTGCCATTTTTTCTACGAAAATTTCCAAAATTTGCATTTTTTCAACAACAAAAACCCAAAATTGATCATTTTTTAGACAACAATGTGTCACTTTTCCTGAATCAGGGAAGCATTTTTTCGCTTCGAAAATGTCAATACTTCCGTTTTTTCTTGTCTTGCAAATTTGCAAAAATGACAAAATTTGCCCTTTTTTTCACTTGAGTCATGGCAAAGTTGGCTATACCTTTTTTTGGAATTTTGCAGAATTCATATTTTTTCACCAATGAGTCATTTCTGTTGAAATGAAATAGTAAGAGAAAATTTGTTGAGTAACTCAAAAATCGTTTTAATAGTCCAATTTGAAACCAACTAGATCTGTGAAATCAACTAGATCTTTCTTTTTTTAAACTGTATAAATCGAAATTTGGAACGTATTTGGGTATTTTTAGTCCCCAAAAAATTGTCTACAACGCCTCTAGAATATCGACTAGGATATTTTTGACTAACACAAGAATGAGGGGTCAAAAAATTTCGTGTTCCAATTCATGTAAAAAATCACACTACGCTGGTCAAAAGTAATGTACAAAAAGTTGCGAATATTGTTGCATCGCGGTCAATTGACCGGATCGGTCAAATGTCAATTGACGGTCAATTTTTTTTGTCCGAATCAGTAAAAAGGTCATTTCACTAAGTTTTTGCTCTTTGATAAGTTCGACAGAAAAGCCAGATACAAAGAACCAAAAACGGTCAAAATTTTCTATTTTTGACGAGAATTTTCCATTTTTTCGCGAGCGAAAAGCCTTTTTAAATAAATTTTTTTACACGACAGCTATAGCCTTGATTCTAAATTTGTTGATTCATCTTCATAAACACATCTTAATCCATACTAAATTTGGCTTTAGTTCTTTCAACTTTCATTCTCTTCCTCTTGACCACAAATCCACCTGCGCGCTACTCAGAAACAAAACCCATATTTGGCTTCTCGATTTCTCCTCATCTTAGCTCGTTAGCCATCTAAGCTTTCGATTGATCGAAGCACTTTCTTTTTTCACTCACTTGAACCATGCAGCAGTGCCTTAGGCTTATGAATTACTGCGCAATTTGTGTAGCTTTATATGTCTCGTGTCCCCCTTAGCAACATGTTTCTTCTTGGCAAGGAAAGGATTTATTGCGGATTTGATGTGGATTCGGCTATTTCACTTGTTCTTCCGCCAGGGCGCTAATAGGGCTTTTGTTCGTGTAAGATAAACATATATATGTACAGGGTGGCTAAAGAACCGAACTTTTGCGAATTTTTAAAAATAAGAATTTTTTTAATTTTTCCCAAAATGACCCTATGGGGTTTTTCTATACGAGAAATCGTTTGCGCGCATTGAAAAATCTTGAAAACGCTTACCTAACAATGAAATCCCAAAAAAAGTTTGAAAAAAAACGAAAATTTCTTTTTTTTGCGATTTCATGGTCAGGGAAGTGTTTTCACGACTTTTCAATGCGCGAAAACGATTTCTCGCATATAAAAACCCCAATAAGGTCATTTTAGAAAAAATTAAAACAATTTTTTGAAAAAAATTGCTCGAAAATTCGCAAAAGTAGTCTTTTTTATCCATATATATGATCGACAATAAGTTTTTAAAAATTTTTTGAAAAATTAGAATTTAATGAATATATATAGAGACTCGATTTTAGTTCGCATTTTTTATAGTATGGAATGGAGAATGAGCATCTGGTAGAGAATATACAAAATGTTAGAATTTACAAGTTATCGGTAAGACTAGTAGCTGGCTTGTAGCGGATCCAGAGGGCATGCCCCCAAAACCGAAATTTTCACTTTTTGACCACAATTCGATAGAAAAATGAGGTCTTTACCTAGTTGACCCCTAAATGAAATCATAGAATCGCACTCATCCCATCCTATCTGTTTTATGCCCTACCCAGAGTTAGGAAATGTGATTGATCCGGGATCCAATAGGTCTGGATCTCTGGACCATGAACTCAGTTGTTTTGAGACGTATTTTGGGGTCATGAACTCAATTGATCCGAGACGTATTTTTAGTTGTCACTTTGGGTCATTACACAACTGAGCCCTGGTCAGGCCTCCACGGGACCTAGGACCCCAGGTCAGGGATCCAGGCCATACATATCCAGGGGAGGACACTGGTCCGGAAGGGTGATTTTTGTAATGTTTTTCGTCTGCTTGGATGAGTGAAATTTTTTCAAAATTGTGTCAAAATTACCTTGGTTCCTCCTCATGACTTTTTTTCTCAAAAATTTAAAAATTTCCTGTGGGTGGGTGATGGGGGGGGGAGGACCGTCCCCCCATTTGATATGTATAGTCCAGGCCATCGGGTCCGGGAACTAACACATTTTGTGACTCTGGTCTGTCTTACTCTACCCCTATAAAATAACCCTTCCTTTTTAGCCAGATGCATATAATAGTGTTAGAAGAAAATGGAAATTTCTCATAGTTTTAATCCTAGTGGCAATTTTGTATCTTCTTTATTGGTTTGAATATGTGCCTTTTCTTGACGAAGACCTCTTTTCTGTAAGCCTCAAAACTGGAGTTTCCTAAATTACACCCCACCATGTTCAGTTGTGACGATAGCCTCAAGGTTTGGGGTAGCCTAAAAAAAATTAGAGTTGCCTAAATTGGACAATCTACCCACCGTACACCATATGAGCGGTAGCGGCGATAGCCTCATGGGGATATAGTCTCAAAATTGGAGTTTTCTAACTTAGACAACCCTTCCATCCCTCCCCTTACACCATAGTATGCTTCAATGTGAGGGGGGCTAAACTCCATATTTATCAATGGAAAAACTTGCAGTTTTTGGGGCAAAAGTCGCATTTTTGAAAAAAAAATCAAATTTTTGGAAAAAATCATATGTTTTTTTGCGCCATCCTGTATAATTTGGAGTGGGTAGGAGTACTCCCGTATCTCTACAAACAACACATTTCATACTTCATGCTCAAAGAACCCATTTTAGACCCCTCCTCCGAATGACACTCCTATCATATTATACTGGACGGCTATATTCAGTGTTCAATTTCATGAAAAAATAAAAAACAGCCCTATTGACCAAACCGATTGCGCATATAAGTGCTTTTTCACCGATAACAGGAAGTATAGTAGATTTAGTTTTGAATCAATACTTTTCAACCATCACCATTTTTAGACATACTGAAAAAGCCAAATTGATCATTTTTCATGCTAGGGATCTGAACGAGACAGATATCCCAGTGAAGGCTAGAAAGGACCAGTGGAATGTTTTCTATAATATGGAATCTCCATACCATACGGGTATTGCTTATAAAAGGGTGCCGAAGAACTTTTTTGATCTCACCATGACATATCGTCTCGATAGTGATGTTTTAGCGAATTATGGCAGAATGGATGCTATAGATAATGACACGACCAAGGAGGAAATTTGGAATTGGGATGAGGTGGGTTTGGATCAACTTTTTTTATACTCTTATTCTACTCCTTTGGCTGCTGTATATCTCACCTGGGGTCTATTGTTGTACTTGAAAAGTGACAAGTTCACTAAAAAACCGATAAGCTTGAGACTTATCTACAGGGTGCGTCACGAAACTGCAACACTTAATCTTTCTTGTTTTTTATACTTTTTTCAATTTATTTTGATATAAATTTGTGTTTTTATAGCTAAAAATGAAGGAATTAAGACCTG
>JAQGBS010004419.1:0-10330 GCA_034698545.1 Acrobeloides obliquus
CTAGTTATTTGTCTGGCTGGAATTTTCTACTACAATGTTGAGGTTAGCATTCGAATGCTGTATTCGTCAACACCCTACATCTACATCGTGATTGCGAGAATTATTTCGAGACAAACGCCTCGTGTTTCAGTGCCCGATGATCTGTTGGAACCTTTCGTACTCCCATTTCTTTCAATTTATGCTCGAGTTCGACCACTTCACTTCTTAATGCTTAGTTACTTACTTGGCTATTACTTCATTGGAACAATGTAAGTGACGGTTATTTTATATCTAATTCATATACAACTTTAGGCTTCATGTCAACTGGTTGCCATACGTTTAATTTTTGGTTTAAATAAGCTAGTTTCTTAAAGAAATTTTGGAACTAGTATCGATTAGGTATCCCACTGAACGTGAAATTTTTCGAAAAATTTTTTTTATTCATCTGGAATTGACTCCTCTAGGGGTAATTTTATGTAGGGAATCCGAATTTCACATTTCCGAGATCTGAAAATCTTTTCCCAAATCAAGAAATGGCTATTTATATGACGTATGGCATGTGATTCTTGTCAAAAATGTGACTCTACTTCATATAAATAGCCATTTCTTGATTCGGGGAAAGATTTTCAGGTCTCGGAAATGTGAAATTCGGATTCTCCGCATAAAATGACCTCTATCAATTTCAGATGATGAAAAAAATTTTTCTTCGAAAATTTTCACGTTTAGTGGGATACTTAATTGATACTAGTTCCGAAATTTTTGCCATACAAAATTGCCAAATTATATGTATTTGAATCGTATAGCCTTTCTTTATTGTCCAATTCGGTGTGCACAAATCTCATGACATATCACTTTTGGTATTACCCATGACTTTATATGAGTCTACTTTAGTTGCCAAATTCGGTTGATCGGAAAATTGAGGAGAACTCGTAGGTAAGGGTAGAAACTGGAAAGTTTATAACTCATACGTACTGCAAAATAATAGTAATTAAATTTGCCTGATTTTCAATAAACCCATGTTTATTGAAACGAAAACGATAATAATGAAACGATTGGTAGAGTAGCATAAAAATTTTTTTCTTGTGCTTTATTTCACTTACGAGTTCTAACTTTCCAGTTTCCGGTCAACCGCCAAATTTTTATGTTACTAGTCGATTGGAAATCTATTGTCATTTAAAACGTCTCACAAAATTTGATTCACGCTGCTCTTTAGGACTGCGTACCGTTTGTTTTGCACGGCGGCTGAAAACGTAATAATTTTTAAAATGTTCCCAATCGTTAAGGAAACGAAAAATCCGTTTTTCGTTTCGAAAAATCCTACAACTAACAATAGATTTCTGGATTTAATCTAATATTTATATTGAATGATATCGCTTTCATTTCATCGCTGATCTCTTTTTACTCGGGCGTAATTTTTAAACCAGGTCCAAGACTGCATTCAAGCATGTCAAAGAATGTAACTTTGCCTGATTTTCAATAAAATCGTGTTTATTGAAACGATTGGTCATGAAGCATAAAGTTTGTTGCCTGATTCAGGCTGCGCGCTAAACGTCCGACCAGATCGAGACACTAAACACGGCGCTAAACGTCTTGACTTGCGTCTCGAATTCGTTACGGCGTCTCGACCTCGTTTGAATTAGTTGGAGTATTGACACGAAAACCCTGAATTTTACATTTTTTAATATGCCTAATTATTGAGTGTATTTAAAAAACAAAGACGCCATTCTTTATAGCTCGACGAGACGAAAAAACGACACCAAATTGATCCAATTTAAAAATTGTTTTGGGTTATTGAAACGAAAACTCTGATTCAAGGTTTTTTGAAAATCAGGCAAAGTTAGACATTTGTTGACATGCTTTTGAACCCAGCCTAAATATTGTTTTCACTTTTACTATTTGTGGTTGTGAATGAACAAATAAAGTTTTTATTTCAAGTACTTTCTTGTTTTCACTTTTAAAACGTTTATTCGCGTTTATTTATCTTTTTTTAAATTTTAATCTAATTAGTAAAACTAATTAGTAATCTAATTAGTAAAAGGGGTGCAGATCTGGGGTCAATCTCGATCGAAAAATTTTTTCTTTTGAAATTAAAATCTGACGTCAGATTCGTGTTTCCCGCATAATATCTTTATACAGAATCACTTTATTCTTTTGTTACATTTGTTGGTCTACTATTTTTACAAATGGAACCGACGTGTAAAATGCGCCAAATTATAACAGCGTGTATTTTCTCATTTTGCTTTCTTACAAGGTTTGCTATTCCTGCGGGGTCGTACTAGCTCCGATGTTTTTGGGGGGGGGGCGACCAGCCAAAATTTTAAAAAATCATAAGTGCCGAGAAGTTTGACTCCTCAAAAGAACTTTAAAGGAATAATCATACGTTTTTGTATAAATGTATTGATTGTGCGGCTCTAGTGCAGTTTGCGCGTCCAATCGGCAGATACGCGTCTAATGAACATTCATATAAAGTTATGGGTAATATCAAAGGTCAGTTTTCGAAAGAAAAAATTTTTCCACCGAGATTGACATCGGATCTGCACCCCCTTTAATATAATTTGTATGAAGTTTAGACTTTTACATAGTAAACGAATTGAAAACATGTCGTTGACTCAAGATCCTGCTTTTAAAACACTACAAGACTTATTTGAACAACACGGAAAAAATCTAAAGTTGGCGGATTTGTTTGCTCAAGATCCAAATCGGTTCAACAAATATAGGTACATTTAAAATTATCAGAAAAAGATAGTTTTTTTAAGGGGAAGTTGGGAACTACTGTTACACAATAAGGGGGCACCCACGTGAAAAAATTCTCAAAAATTTTTTTTGCTTAATAAGATTGATATTTTCAGCAAGACTTTGTCTACTCCGGATGGCGATCTATTGTTCGACTTTTCCAAGAACATTATTGATGAAAAAATTTTGGAGAATCTTTTAAATTTGGTAAGCCATTTTGACTTTTACATTTTACTTTTAATTTTTAGGCACGTTCGCGCAAGGTGGAAGACTTTCGTGCAGCTATGTTTTCTGGAGAGCATATCAATTTCACTGAAGATCGTGCTGTTTTACATGTGGCTTTGCGCGATCGCTCGAGCAAGTCATTCACTGTGGATGGACAAAACGTAATTTTATTATGTAGCAAAATCTAGTCTGTTTTTAGGTGACTAATGACGTGAACAATGTGCTCGCACATATGAAACAATTTACAGAGGCGGTGATTAGCGGTAGCTGGAAAGGCTATACTGGAGAGAAAATTACTGACGTTGTTAATATTGGAATTGGCGGCTCCGATTTGGTCAGTACACACACTTTTGGGCATTTTAATTATTTGTTGACCGAAAGACAAAAGACCAGGGATGCCAAGGAACATTTTGTTCAAAAACAGCAAATCTGACTTCAAAAATCAGATTTGAGGAGCAAAATGCTGCTAATTTTTCATTATATTTATAAATTTGACAAAATTTTGCATCTCAAAAATCAGAATTGATACTGAAACAATCAGCATTTGACATCTTAACAATCAGTACTTTTCTTTTTGCCCCCTTAGCGAGGACTTTTTGCCCCTTAGGCGAGAATATACCGCCCCTTACGCCAGGACTTTCCCCTCCCCTTGTATAAATGACAACATTAGTTTACACAGGGCTTTTCCTTAATTATGACTGATTATATCTCCTACATCATACAAGTTTTATACTATTAAAACAGTTATTTTTTATAGGGCCCTCTTATGGTTACAGAAGCACTTCGTCATTATCAAGTTGGGCCAAATGTTCATTTTGTATCAAATATTGATGGAACTCATCTAGCTGAGGTAAAAATAGCAGCAGCACTAGGACCGGATTCACTACACGCAATTTTTGAGGATTTATTTCACGGATTTGCCTCACAGATTTAGTTTACGAAGAAAATTTAAGGAAAAAAACAAATTCTATAAATTTTTGAATTACTTTTTTTATTAACCCTTCGATTTAATTTAACGGATTTCGATTTTTGATACCTTTTGTAAAAAATTTAGTTGAATTTATATTAACATTTGTTTTTGAAAAACACTATTTCATTTGACTAGCCACCCATTTTAGGTCCTCAAGAAAGTCCATGCAAAGACAACCCTCTTTATTATTGCGTCAAAGACTTTTACAACCCAAGAAACTATTACAAATGCCGAATCTGCTAGGGTAAATGAATATCCTGTTTGGAAATATACCCGAATATTAAACTTTAGGCTTGGTTCTTAGCTGAAGCTAAAGATCCTGCAGCTGTGGCAAAACATTTCGTCGCACTTAGTACTAATACTCCTAAAGTTAAGGAATTTGGAATTGATGAAGCTAATATGTTCCAGTTTTGGGACGTCAGTTTTTCAAATTTTTTGATTTTTTAAAATTTATTGTTTAAAATTTAGTGGGTTGGTGGCCGCTATTCTCTCTGGTCTGCCATTGGCTTGTCTATTGCCGTTTTCATTGGCTATGATAACTTTGAGAAACTCTTGGAGGGCGCCCATTTCATGGATAAGCACTTTTGTGAAGCTCCACTTAATGAGAATGTAAAATTTCATTCAGACTTTTAGTAAGCGTATCTTTAAGGTCCCCGTGATTTTGGCTGTCCTTGGAGTTTGGTACATAAACTTTTTCGGCGCTGAGACTCATGCGTTGCTCCCTTACGATCAATATTTGCATCGTTTTGCCGCATATTTTCAACAAGGTGATATGGAAAGCAATGGTAAATATATTACCAGGTGAGGAGGCTTTTCATAAGTACTCAATTTTTTATTTTCTACTATAGTCTGTTTCAATAAATGAAACCAAAAAACCCAAATCGGGCAGTGTGGCCGAACTTTTTTGATATCATTCAGTGAAACGGGGACTATAAATAAATTTAAGAGATGGTTCTCGCGTAACTTATAACACTGGCCCGATTGTTTGGGGTGAACCTGGAACGAACGGCCAGCACGCTTTTTACCAGTTAATTCATCAAGGCACTCGCCTTATTCCAGCAGACTTTATTGCTCCAGTTAATACGTTGAATCCTATTCAAAACGGACTTCACCACAAGGTATTTTCTAAGGGAATTTACCAGGGATGTCAAGAACATTTCATTCAAAATCAGCAAAGACTTCAAAAATCAGAATTTGGAGCAAAATGCTACTAATTTTCCATTATATTTATAAATTTGACAAAATTTCGCATCTCAAAAATCAAAACAATCAGCATTTTGACAGATTTCACATCTCAAAAATTAGCACTTTTACCAAAAATCAGCAGACTTGGGACCCCTGGAATTTACTAATGCTTAAAAATTAAAAATTCCAGATACTTCTGGCAAACTTTTTGGCCCAAACCGAAGCATTGATGAAAGGTAAAACACCAGCTGAAGCGGAGAAAGAGCTGCGCTCGAGTAATTTAAGTGATGAAGAAGTCCGTAAAATCTTGCCCCATAAAGTAAGTCAACGTGAGAAAGTTTGAATGAATATATTTTATACTTTAGGTTTTCGAAGGAAATCGACCAACGAACAGCATTTTGTTGCCCAAAGTAACACCATTTACTTTAGGTAAATTTTTTTATTTGCAACAACCAAAAAATTTTCCATTTGTTTCAGGTGCACTTATTGCGACATATGAGCACAAGATCTTCGTGCAGGGTGTTATTTGGAATATCAATTCGTACGATCAATGGGGGTTTGTTTTTATCCTTTCTTTCGCTAATTTGAGTCCGTCAAAGGTTGTTTGAAATTGAAAAATTCGACAAAAATTCGTTAAAAATTGAAAATTTCAATATTTCAAAATTTATGATAATTTCGAATTGTACTGGTTAGATGATAGCACAAAATTAAACAACTTTACTATTACAAACGGAGCTACTACTACACAATAGTGGGGTACCCACGTGAAAATTTTTATGGAAATTACCTACCCCTATAGGGGTGAAAAAATACGGAAAATCCGAGTTTGAAATTTTCGAAGCGAAAAAGCACTTCCCTGATTCAAGGAAAGCCTGTGTATTGAAGCGAAATATCGCATTTTTGCAACTTTTCACTTCAATACACAGGCCTTCCCTGAATCAAGCATTTTTTCGCTTCGTGTAAATGTCAAATTTGGATTTTCTACATGTTTTTAGAGACCCCTATGGGTGTTATTTTCGATATTTCTTCATGTGGATGACATTTTAGAGGTGTCATTTTTGGGGCTACTACCCCCTATTGTGTAGTAGCTCCCAAAAATTACATGAAAGTACATTTTTAGAGTTGAACTTGGGAAACAACTTGCCAAAGTAATCCTGTCTGAATTAGAAAAGCCAGGCACCATTGCCGGACATGACTCGAGTACAAATGGCCTTATCAACTATATCAAATCCAAATTCTAGAGTCTAAAAAAATTCTTTCTTATACTTCAGCTTCTTAGGATAAATTTACAAGATTTTTATTTGACTATTATGTAATGACTATTCACATTTTTATAGGCAAATACGTGTAAACATTTTTGATAGATTTTTAATGCTCAGTAATTTAATTCTGTTAAATTATTTTATTATAATTGAATAAAGTAGTTTTAATTTTTTTGGTCATAGCAAATGTTGCTTATTCATAAACTATCTTTAAGTAACAAGCTTATATTTTATTAATGGAAGAGGGGGTATCTTGTATGGGCGGCTAGAAAATTTTGGCTCCCCCCGCCTGGGGAGACGCAATTATCCGACGTTTTTTTAGAAGAAAAATCGAAAATTGTTTATATTTTTGCTTCAATACATACAGTCAACTCTCGATTTAGTAACACCCCAAGGAGGGGTCACTAAATCGAGTTTGACTTTTGCAATGCATCTCCGCGTGGTCGTGTTGGCGGGAATTCTTAGAAGGGGTCACGTAAATCGAATTAGAGGGAGAGGTCACTGAATTGAGGGTTGACTGTACTCTTATAAGAGTACAGATATTACGTAATCAACTTTTTGGTGGTTTATCCCCCCCCCCCCCCAGCATGATTATGTAATATCTGGGTGACTCCTTATTTCTCTGATTCAGGATCAAGAAAGCATTTTCAAGCTTCGGGAATGCGCGCAATCGATTTTTCGCATAAAATTACCCCAAGGTCTTTAAAAAAATTTTCTACCCTGCCATAAAAGATACTCCCTTTAAAGTTTTCTTTGTTAAGATCAAATAATTTCTTTGAAAATAGACATGGCTGGATTTGCGTTGAAACGATTAATGACTGAATTCAAACGTAAGTTGAAAAGAATTCGCATTTTGAAAGTTTTTTTTTCTTTTTTAGAACTGACTCAAAATCCTCCTGAAGGGATTATTGCTGGACCGGTCGACGAAGAAAACTTTTTCGAATGGGATTGTATAATTACAGGCCCACCCGGAACTTGTTTTGAAAATGGAATCTTTCCGTCAAAGATCACTTTTTCAGAGGTGAGCTTTTTATTAATCTTCTAAATAACAATTTTTCATTAAAGGGTACACACCCAGTACGCTTGAAAAAATTTTTTCTCCAAATTAGCTGATTTTTGATACTCAAGGGTTTTCGTTCACGAGAAATCGATTGGCGCAAGTCCCAGTTCTGAAAAAATGTTTATGACCCCTATCGGGGTACCCATGTTCGAAAACCCCCGAAAAATCAAAAGCAGTTAATTTGGAACTAAAATAAAAAAGTTGAAAAAATTGATTTTTTAACATGGGGGCATCCCGTGATAGGGGGTAAAAATTTTTTCGGAACTCGCGACTTGCGCCAATCGATTTCTCGTGTCCGAAAACCTCAAAGTACCAAAAATCAGCCAATTTGGAGAAAAAAATTTTTTGAGAAGCGTACTATGCGTGCACCCCTTTAATAAAAATTTTGTACTTTTAGGATTATCCATTAAGCCCGCCAAAGATGCGTTTCACATGTGACATATTCCACCCCAATATTTATCCGGATGGGCGGTAAGTTTTTTTAGAAATGGGTTTGGATTCACTCAGATTTCGATTTCCAGGCGCCTAAATCCGGATTAATCCTCCCAAATTCCAACTCTAGTTTTTATAAATTTTGGAGCTACTACACAATAAGGGGGGCACCCACGTGAAAAATTTTTTGGAAATAACCCCTCTAGGGGTAAAAACATGCGGGAATCCGAATTTGACACTTCCGGGCGAAAAACGCTTCCCTGCTTCAGAGCAAGCCTTGTATTGAAGCGAAAAGTCGCAAAAATCGCATTTTTGCGACTTCTCGCTTCAATACACAATACTCCTCAGCGTTTTTTTCGCTTCGAAAATGATAAATTCGTATTCCCAGAATGTTTTTTTTACTCCTGGAGGGATCATTTTCAGAAACATTTTTCACGTGGGTGGAAGTGAAAAACCCCTATTGTGTAGTAGCTCCAAAATTTTGATATGTAATCCATGTATTCCCACTTTTAAATTATTTATAGAGTGTGCATTTCAATTTTGCATGCTCCTGGCGATGATCCGACTGGTTATGAAACTAGTGCTGAGCGATGGTCACCTGTTCAATCGGTTGAGAAGATCTTGATTTCTGTGATCAGTATGCTAGCTGGTATGTTATAAAACAAGATGATCTTAGGGGTCATCCAGATATTACGTAATCATGTTGGGGGAAAGGGGAGTCCTCATAAAAATTTATTACATTAGTGCATTTTTGATGATTACGTTGGGGAAGGGGGGGGGGTAAACCACCAAAAAGTTGATTACATAATATCTGGATGACCCCTTATGTATGTAGAGAGACAATTAGGTTACTTTGTTTGTTGATCCACTAAAAAAGCATATACAGTCAAAGCTCGATATAACGGGCCCCTCCCTAAAATTCGATATAACGTCCCCTCCCAAAGGGGGCCGTTATATCGAGCTTCGACTGTAGTTCATCCAACAAAAGTTTACATAAGATTTTAGAACCGAACGATGAAAGTCCTGCAAATGTGAATGCTGCTAAGATGTGGCGTGAAGATCGAGCTCAGTTTGAAAGAATCGCTGACAATCTCGTGAGGAAAACTTTGGGTCTTCCACCAAGAAAATCTTAAATATACAGTACCGGAAAAAAAAACTTGGAACAAACTTAAAACTTGTATAAGGCTCTAGAAATCCTTTTTCGACAAATTTTTTTTCAGTACTAGACAAGAATGTACGCTGAACACTTTTGAAGGAAATCTTTCAGAGATTCGGGAAATAATAATATTTCCTGCCTTTTTAGGGGTAATCCAGTGATCAAAAATTTTTCGCTCTAAGTCTGAATGGGTCGTGTTTAGAGTACACTCTTGACTAGTCTGAAATTTTTTTGTTAAAACAGGATCTCTAGAGCCCTATAAGTTTTAAGTCCAAGTTTTTTTTCCGGTACTGTGTATGTACAGTTTTATTGTAACTATTGATTTGATTGTTTGTGCCTGAATCATGAATAAACCAAACAAGAGTAAAGCCCAAAGCAGCTAGGCCGAGCAGCTAAGACACTTGAATAAGCAAATAGCTCGCATGTTCGATTCCCATCACGATTCAAACTGAGAAAACTTAAACCTTATGAAATATTAAACTATTTAAAAATTAGCCCTAACAAGTTCGTTACCTCCTACTCATCGTACAAATGGGCTAATACACATTTGACCCAGGTCGTGTAATTTGGAGTTTTTTTATGAATTTTGAATTGTCTACACATTTGACCTAATTTTTCAATTGACCTGGGTTTAAATGTGTAATTTTGAGAAAGGTCAAATGTGTGATTAGCCTACAAATGTGAAAATATTCATATCCAAGTAGAGTTGTTTTAAGGTGAACTCGGACCTATTGCCAAATATCACCAAAAACTAGGCTCTAGGACGTTTTACAACGGTAGGAGGATAAATCCTCTTACCGTTGTTTTTGTCCAGCACAACTTGGATCTATAGTTTGACAACGAAAAACGAGAAAGTTGATCATGTTGAACCAGTAAAAATTTAGTAGTTCAATATAAATCGCTTCAATATCGAAATTTTATTGAAATTCAGGCAACTTTTATTGCGATTTATATTCGTTGTCTACCTTCCTAGAGCCCAATCAACTTCAGGATGTCTATATGAAAATTTTTACAAAAATATGACAATTATAATATAGTCGGAAAACTTTTTCACATACGATATTCAAATTGACAATCAGGAAAATGATGCTAGTTATTGAAACGATTTATCAGTTGTTATAAAATCTTAAATTTTTTCGAAATTACGTTGAATTTTCGTTTCAATTTACATTTGCCTTAATGTCAATTTGATCCACCGCGTGAAGAAAAAAGTTTTTCGACTATATTTATATGGCATGTGGAGGAGATCTTGACTTAAATAAAAACAAATTTATGTAATCCCAAATAATAACAAAACGGAATAACAAAACAGCTTTAATTTATTCCTT
>JAQGBS010004420.1:0-10330 GCA_034698545.1 Acrobeloides obliquus
ATTTTTTATACAAGCCTACCCACCGATGTAACTTTGGTCCAAATTTGACGGGGGTTTGGAAAAATCGTCATTTTTTTTAACATTTGGATGGTCAGGGGTACTAAAAACGGCGGAGCTACTACACAATAGGGACCACCCACGTAAAAAATTTTTCTAAAAATGACTCCTTTAGGGGTAAAAACATGCGGGGAATCTGAATTGACATTTTTTTGGAACACCCTGTAATCATTTGAATATTTAATCAAACGAGTACCATATCATGTGGTTTTGATCCGAATGCTGAGCACGTTAGCCACTCGACCATGTCAACATTTATTTTATAAGCTAATTTTATTTAATAATTTGTAGCTCGAATGCTCCCATCACAGATGTTGGGCTTGCCCATGGGAATGAATTTTTCACAAAATGGGATCAATCAGAATGGGCATGTAAGTGTTGTAATGATTTAAAATGACACCAAAATTATCTAATTTGAAAATTGTTTTGGGTTATTGAAACGAAAACATGAATCAGGGTTTTCGTTTCAATAACTCAAAAGAATGTTCAAATTGGATAAGTTTGGTGTCATTTTGTTTGTCTCATTTAGCTATAAAAAATGTTACAATGTTTATTTTATAAAAAATTTAAAATCGTAACAAATTGAAAAATTATTCAAAAATTCGTCAAAGATCATCAAAAATTGAAAAATACGCCAAAATTGAAAAATTTGTCAAAAATTGAAAAATTATTCAAAAATCGAAAAAATCGTCAAAAATTTGAAAATTGTTTCTGAAAATTTTTGCGGAAAAATCGATTTTTCCACAAAAAATTTTAAAAAATTTGTGTATTACAACGAAAACATGTGCACAAATTCAAACGCAATTATCTCAAAAAGTACAACGATTCAGAACATACCGTAAAAACAAAAAATGCTCCATTTTTCATGAACTTTCCGAATATCAACAAAAATTGGCGACTTTTTTTCCACTTGACTGGTCCTTTAAAGAAAAATCCTCATTCAAATTTTTGGGAATTTTAGAAAATCATTTAGTGACGTGTGGAATTTTAGGAAATGATGCATCCGGGTAATTCAAATATTCGAATGAAAGCTATAAGTTCACGTGGAAGAGGGCGTGGACGTCGAACATTGAACACTCAGGTATGATATAAAAAAAATTAAGTTTTCTATTTTCTATCCGATTTTGTAAATTGTTCTATTTTTTAAAGCAGTGTGAAACTTCTCTATCTTATACACTATTTATTTATTAAGGCCAAGAATGCTCGTATTAAGCCGTAAATATGCAAATTTTGACATGCTTCCTGGGGTTATTTTTAGATGAAAATTTTAGGAAGGTGGTGTTTTGGCGAAAAAATATATTTTGGGGGGAGGGTCTAGATAACCAGGAAAAATTTTTTATCGTCCAATTCCACCTGAAATCGATTCCCCGTGTGTATAACCCCCGTTATATGTATAAACAAGTGAATCTGTGATGAATTGGGGGGAGATATGACGATTTTTTTTCATTTCCGACATGCTTTGTTTTGAAAAAAGTTGATTATTGACACGAAAACCTGCTCAACAACTTATTTGAATTTTCTCATTTTTTTCATAAATTCCTCTAGTCTTGTTTCCACAGCTATATTTTTTCTGCATAATTGCTGGCTATTCAACGTCCTCCCTCTCTATTTTTCGCATATCAAATGTGCAAATCTGTATAGTTATATATAATGGGGTAATGATTAAGAAAAATAAGCTCATTTCTGCGTTGTTGCCAACACCAACAATTGGTTGGAAATTAGTCGTTGCTAGGCGAAAAATAGACGTCTTTCTACTAAAAATATCTTGTTTGTAAGCAAACTTCTATGACACGTCAACAAAAAACAACAATCTTACGCTTCATTTGGAGTAAAAGCATTGAGTAGTAGCAGGATTTTGCCTTAAAGGGTCAGTAAAGTCGGAAAAAAGTTGCCAATTGTTGTGTATATTCAGAAAAGTTCAAAGAATTTGAATCGTTTTTTTCTTAATATAAAGAATTTATTGATTCAGGGAAAAAGCTATCCCAGGTTTATGTTTTCGTTGTAATACACAAAATTTCAAAAATCGAACATGTCGTAAAAACAAGAAAAAACTTTTTTTCCGACCGGACTGGGATGCTCCATTTAAAAGATTATCTTATACAATGCATGCTTTTGTAAGCCAACCTTGAATAATGTTTGGAATTTTTTACACAACTAATAACGTGCATTGCACGGGGATAGTTTATTTGTATCATTGTCACGTTATTTGCTTGATGTGTTAGAGAACAATCTTATTTTAATGTCACAAGTACTAGTCCAAATATATCTATTATGCCTAGATTTTGGCATCAAAATTTTCAAACTTTTTTTCCAAAATCACATGAA
Source organism: Acrobeloides obliquus (assembly GCA_034698545.1). NCBI lineage: Eukaryota > Metazoa > Nematoda > Chromadorea > Rhabditida > Cephalobidae > Acrobeloides > Acrobeloides obliquus. Next base: position 2,383 of record JAQGBS010004420.1, read on the forward strand.
AATAACCCTTATAGATGATTTTCGAAAAAAATTTTGAAAATTTTTCACCAAAAGAACGCAAAAGTACGGTTTTTTCATGTAAAAAACGTGTTTTATTGTCTGCAATGTCAATTATGATCAAAGATCAAAATGTCTGGACAAATTAAAACCGTTATTCGTGAAAAAGTTTTTTTGCAATTATTTTTCGACAAACGTAAAAAATGTTCGAAACGATAAAAAAAAATCTGGTTTCGAAGAAAAATCGAAAAAAATTTTTGTGGGTGTTTTTTGGCCATGTTGGCGTGGCAACACGGACACTTGAAGGTGAGACAGCATCTGGACTTGAAATGGGCTTTATAGTCTAGATCTAGACCAGTTATTTTCAAATGCTCTCTAGTTATTAATTTGTCTACAATTTTCTTCTTTTTCTGTAAATTATCACAACTTTGGTTTTTGACCATTTTCTATTACGTGTTAATTTATTTTCCTCATGTAGCTATGATTAAATCTATGCAAAGAAAATTGAATTTCTTGCTCGAATAAGTTGATAAGTTTGTAGTGCATGTGCCTAATATAGAAGAAAAGCTAATTGATCACAGAATTGATATCATTTTTTGGCCTACAGGGTGGGCCAAAAAAAAACACTTTTTTTAAGGAGTGATAAATTATAGACAAAATTAAAAATCCGAATTTTAACATGAACTTGACTCAGTGGTAATATTCCCGACTTCGACTCTAATGGTCTCGGGTTCGAATCCCACCTGAGTCGATTTGATTTTGCCTCAAAAATAAATCTAGGCTAGACAACTTTTTTCAAAAATTTTTTTTAAATTACTTATAAGGGGTATTTTCATGCGAGAAATCGATTGCGCGCATCGAAAAATCTTGGAAACGCATATAGGTGATTTTTGAAAAAAATTTTCGCTACAAAACGCAAAAGTACGGTTTTTTGGCTCACTATGTATAACGTTAATCTCTTTTATATTACAACAACAACAGTCTTTTTAATCCAAAAATATCGTTGCTTGACAATAGATTTTGCACGTTTCCTGAAGTTTTCCTTACTATGGAATATTGGATGTTTGAAAGAGAAAAGTTTTTCTTATAAACTTCTGTTTTGTATCCCATTGTCTAAAATCATAAAAGCGCATGGCGATTATAGCACTTATCTGGACAAAAATAAAGTATAAGAAAGGCTTTTAGATAAAAGAGAAGTTAATCCTTCAAGGTGTAATGATTGTTGAAAGACGAGACGGAATCTCGTTGTCGGCGCAGGGAGGCTTCGATCCTTAATAGATGCTAGATAAGTGCTTTGATAAGTTGGATAACTTGAATTAATAGCTGATTCAGGCGGTTGCACCTGAGTATTATCCAAATAAGAGATTCATGACCAACAGTCATAGAGGCTCCCGTATCAATTGGCATGTTTATGATTGTTCAATGTGCCCACGCACTAACAAGGGACTTAGGCTTGGGTTAGGCTTGAGTTAGACTTGGGCTTAGGTTTAGGCTTGGGCTTGGGCTTAGGCTTAGGCTTAGGCTTAGGCTTAGGCTTATGCTTAGACTTAGGCTTAGTCTTGGGCTTGAGCTTAGGTTCGGGCTTAGTCTATGGCTTAGGCTGTGGCTTAGGTTTAGGTTTGGGCTTAGGCTTGGGTTTGGGCTTAGACTTGGGCTTAGGCTTGGGTTTAGGCTTGGGCTTAGGTTTGGGTTTGGGCTTAGACTTGGGTTTAGATTTGGGCTTAGGCTTGAGCTTGGACTTGGGTTTAGGCTTGGGCTTGGGTTTGGGCTTAGACTTAGGCTTGGGCTTAGGCTGTGGCTTAGGTTTAGGCTTAGGCTTAATCTTGGTTTTAAGCTTAGGCTTGGGTCTTTCGGCTTTTGATAGAAAACTCCCAAACTTCCATATGTTGAATGAGAACTTAAGCTTTTCTTAGACTATTTTTCATGTTCTCGATCTTGAAATTTCAATGCTATTTTCATTTTTTATGTGAAAATTGTTGCGTGTTCCAGAACTCTTTTGAATATTTTTTATTGAAAAGAAAGACAAAAACATCATTAAAATCAATTTGTTAGCATGTGAACTTTTTGTAGTGTTTATATTCAAAGAAATGAAAAGTTCGTCTGATATGGCTATTCATGCGACTCTTGTGACTTGTGTAATTCATTCAGCTATGTATTATTTTCAAGCATAATTTTAATGCTTGAGCAGTTTTTTTTATTCATGGTTCAGTGGGAAGTTTAATATGCAAATTTCATTTGAAATTTGTTTTTGAAGTGAATCAACACGCAGCCGGATCAGTATCTGCATTAATTTTGTTTCTCTATCTGCATTAATTTTGTTTTTCTATCTGCATTACAGGGTGTATAAAAAAAATTATGGGTCGAAAAAGCATAAAAAATTGCCCAAATTCCGGTTTTTTCGATACACTCTGTAATTTTGAAATGTCTCACGACATTTGAAAACTTCACATTTAATTTATAGATATTGAAAAGTAATTTGGAGATATTCAAAAAATTTTCTTTGAGTTAGTTTCTTGTTAGTTGCCATTTCGTGGGAACCTTATGAACCCAATACAAAGATAGGAAAAAGAAACAACCAGAACCTATAAATCAGTTTTTTCGATTTTCCCAACGGTGTTACAGTTTTATGCCTACGTTTTATATAGTTTTCCACGCTATTTTTCGATGCCGAATCTAATGACGTAAATATCTTTTTATGAAAGTTTAGCTGAAACAAGTTAGAAAGGGAAAACATTTGGTACTACTAGCAAGTGTAATCATCAATCAGTATCACCGGTGGTGCAGTGGATACGCTGATGTCTCGAAAGCTTTTTAGCTGTTTCATACGCTATCCTAGCGTATGAAACGAACACGCAGTCCGAGGCCTGCGCAAAATTTTGATTTTGATCTTTTTTTTAAATTCCTGATGTCTCCAATATAAACCATTCAATGGTTGCTTGATATCATCATAAATAATTGAACTATATATATATTATTATAAGAGATGGCTATTCTTGGAGTTTTCTATGAGAGAAACTCGTATTTGTCGGGCGGAAATCGTGGATTAGTTATGCAAAGTTGGAACAAATTCAAGCAATTCGAGAGAGCTTTAAATGAACTAATGAAGATGAAGCCACATATTTTTCGAGGATTATCTTTCCCGCTCATTTATGATGACATGAGCAACTTTATTATATCCATTGTTAGTGAAAACGCAGGAACTTTTTTCTTGATAAATGGCTAATTAGAATTTTGATATTTCTTATAACAGAATTAAAAATAAGCTCATTAAGAGTCTATTCTATGGTCTCAAAGGAATTTTTTTTTAAGCTTTGAATTTTAGTCTTTTTTTGTGAGGGGATAAGTTCAGGTTCATTCTTAACACGGGAATACTTCTCCAAAATTCCGGGATATTAATTCCATTAATATTTTAGTTATGCTGAACTGCTTCCAAAAAAAATTTTTTTGAAAAAAGTTGTTAAAAAAATTATAAGCAAAATTTAAAATCCGAATTTTACCGTAGGCTTGGCTCAGTGGTAGTGCTCTCTGATCCGATATCTAATGATCTCAGGTTCGAATCCCACTTGAATCGATTCGGTTTTGCCTCAAAAATAAATTTTGTAAAAAGTTGTTAAAAAAATTCATGTTAAATTATAAGCAGAATTGAAAATTCAAATTTTACTGTGAGCTTGGCTTAGTGGTAGTGCTCTCTGATCCGAGATCTAATGATCTCAGGTTCGAATCCCACCTGAGTCGAATTGGTTTTGCCTTTAAAAAAAGCTTGTATATTCCATTATCAGACAACTTTTTTTCAAAAAATTTTTTGTGGAAGTTGTTCAGCATAACTAAAACTAATAGAATTCAAATTCAGGTTTTCGTTTTAATACACAGACCATTTCAAACGACCCAATATATACAAAACATAGCAACTTTTTCCGATTGGACTGATTCTTTAACCTATACTTTTTATTTATATCCTTTTTTCTTCAAATTCCTTTCTTATTATAGTTCCTGTTCGTTTCGAAACAACCGGAAAATGCATGAATATGCTTTCTAATAGTTCTTGTTCATTTAGCATTCTACTTATCAGCTGGCAAGCGGCTCGTTTCATTTGTTGACTCTCTTGAATCTTTTCTCTTATCTATTATCACCGGTTTATTATAGCGCGTCTGCTATAAACACACCTATTTCCAACGAACTCCGGCTTCATATTAGCAGATAGCAGGCGTCTTAATAGTCGATCGTGGGGCTTTTTTGGGCCGATTACCTTTATTTGACTTCTGATAAGAGCCAACTGAGCAAACATCAACGGTGGGTTTCAGTGCTCTATCTCAAATATTTCATATATTGGAGCCGTGGTTGAACCGTTGAAAGAGTCAAATTCCTTCTACATACACAGACGCAAACACTCTTATCGGCCCAAAGCCGCTTATCACTCGCACACAAATTTACATCTGATCGCACTTTCTTTATACACAAATTTTATTATGTTGGGGGGATTTTTATTATGTATAGTTAGGGGAATCCGCTATTTTTTCGCGATTTTCGCTTCATTACACCCACTCTTTTCCTGAATCAGGGTCATTATATTTATGCGAAAAATTTGCAAGGTTTGAGTTAGGCGACATTTTTTTTTAAATTTTGGCCCTTGCCTTCACCTTTTCGAATTTTTTGTACGCCGTGTTCGAGTTGGCTTAGGTTTAGGCTTAGGCTTGGGCTTAGGCTTAGGCTTAAGCTTAAGCTTAGGCTTAGATTTAGGCTTAGGCTTGAGCTTAGGCTTGGGCTTAGACTTGGGTTTAGGCTTAGGCTTGGGCTTAAGCTTAGGCTTAGGCTTAGATTTAGGCTTAGGCTTGAGCTTAGGCTTGAGCTTAGGTTTAAGCTTAGGCTTGGGCTTAGGTTTAGACTTAAGCTTGGGCTTATGGGTGTCACGAAAAATTTGTGCAAATAACATTTTTATGGATGCTCCATAATAATTGTATCTTATTTGTAGTCGTGAACTTTATTCACTAGACACATATTATTCTGAAATTTTCTCTTGATTCATTCATTATTACACAAAAATTGTATTCGACAATAAAGTTTCTGTTAAACTAAATGTTTTTGCGCACTTTTCGCACGAATCATTCACGGGGGAAAAAGCAAAATTTGTAGATCAAAACAACCCCATTTCTTATAATAACAGTATATGAATCCGTTTTTACGATAATCGTACGAATAATAACTTTATTTTTTTCGTTCCTATTTATATATTTGACGAACTAGAGATTAGTTTCAGATCTATTTTTCTAGTCTAATTATTGAATGGTATATTTATTTTCATCATTTTTATGAGAAGATAAACATAGGAATTATTCTTCTAGACTCGGTTCAAATTAAAGGTTTTCTCTGATTGCAGGTTGCCTATTTTCACGATTTATGTTATAATTAGATAGAGACTTGGGAGCTCGGTTTTTGTACTCTTAGTTCGAAAAAAGTTTTGCTCAGACTTTTGAGATTTCTCCATGGAACAGAGTTTATTCCATTTTTGCTTACGCTTCTGACCTTTCATTATCTCACTCTGATTAAAAACTTAATCTTAAGCTTTAGGCTTTTAAAAAGATCAAATACGTCAAATCCATTAAGTTTCAGATTAACACGTCCCTGTCGACATTAAATGAATAGTTGTTTGGAAAGTACATTTAATGAGGAATATTATTCTGAAAAAATTATTTGAAAAAAGTTTGTTTCAAATTTAAAAACGAAATTGTAAAAATGAAAATTTTGTCTTTCATAGTTTAGTGGTAATGTTCTTGACTTTGACTTTAAAAGGTCAAGGGTTCGATTCCCCGATTGAAATAACTTTTTTGCCTTTATTAAAATCTTTTTTTTAAAATTTTTGCCGCATAATATTCTTCATTAAATGTACTTTCCGAAAAACTATTCACTTAACGTCGACAAGGAAGTGTTAGTGGCTAAGATTTTGTTGACCAATTTTTTTAAATAAAATTAATCAGCAAAATCTTAGTCATTAACACTTCCTTGACGACGTTAATAGCCTTTCGAAAATACATTTAATGATGAATATTATGCGGCAAAAATTTTTTTCAACAAAAATTGATTTTAGTAAAAGCAAAAAAGGTTATTTCGATGGGGGAATCGAACCAACGACCTTTAAATTCAAAGTCAAGCACATTACCACTGAACTATAAAGGATAAAATTTTCGTGTTTACAATTTTGTTTTTAAATTTGAAACAGATTTGTTTTCAAAAATTTTTTGCAGCATCATATTCTTCATTAAATGTATCACCCAAGATTTTGTTGATTAATTTTTTCCTGCTTTTTTTACTATTTAGTTCAACCAATTTTCTATGTAAAATTTTGTATCTTAATGGAAGCCGAAAAGTCGCCATACTTTCATTAATATCCGTAAAGTAGCGGATTTCTGGATTATATATTACTTTAAGGAAGCTTAACATTTACATCCTACCACCCATTGATCTCTATTTCATCATTGGTCAATCCTTAGTATAGATAATGGATTGGCATTCAGTGAGATTAAGTGGCGGCGTAAATAGCGCACTTGTAGGGCTATGGAATTTATCTCTTCATCGGCTTCTCATTTTGTATAGCTAAGCGGATTAGCCGAATACATATTTATATTGGTGAAAATCACGGACTTCAGACGGCTTATACTCCACGCGAAGTCGAAGATAAAGAGAGTAATCTTAGATTTCGGAAGCCATGTCATTGATGAAGCCTTTCATTCGAGAAACTTTGTATACATAACCATGTTTCCGCAGGATATGCAGCTATGAATGAGTGTTATTGTCCGAATTGAATTTTGTGTAAGCAAGGATTTCCTGTTATTGTAGCAAAATGTAAAAAAGTTATTGCAGAAAAGTCTAAGTGTCTAAAGTTGGGGGGTAATCTGTGAAAGCGACATGTAAAAAAGATTCTCCTGTACATTCCCTTTTTTATGCATGCTCTATAGCTATCTTCTTATATAAAACGTATAATGTGCGGACTAACTTTTTCTTCATGAAGCTTTAACGAAGTTGAAAACGCTTTCCTACCCCTGATTCAGGGGAATGAGAGTGTGTATTGAAGCGAAAATATGAAAATTCTGAATTTTTCTTCTGAAAATCATCACTCCTGGGGTTATTTTATACGAGAAATTTGAAAAAGCATGCTCCAGAGTATAATACATGCTTCCCTGAATCAGGGTAAGCATGTGTACACGAAATTAACAAAGAAAGATTTGAGTTAATTTTTTGCTATTACACATACTTACCCTGATTTTCATGTTTTCGGATGTCTTGCGTAAATAACCCCAGGAACAATGATTTCAGAAGCAAAATTTGACAGTTTCATATTTTCGCTTCAATACACACTCTCATTTCCCTGAATCAGGGTCAAGCTTTGAGGATGCGCGCCACTTTGGGTTATTGAAACGAAAACATGAATCAGAATTTTTGTTTCAATAATCCAAAACAATTTTCAAATTGAATAATTTTTGGCAAAAATTGAAAAAATCATCAAAAATCAAAAAATTCATCAAAAATCGAAAATTCGTAAAAAATGAAAAATTTCGTAAAAAATCGAAAATTCGACGAAAAATTATCAAAAATTCGTAAAAAATTGAAAAATCGTAAAAAATTTGAAATGATTGCTGAAACTTTTTTGAATTTTTGTGGAAAAATCGATTTTTCCGCAAAAAAGTTTGTGTATTACAACGAAATCATGTAAAGTTCAAAATTTCAAACGCAATTATCTCGAAAACTACAACGATTCCGAGCATGTCGTAAAAACAAAAAATGCTCCATTTTTCATGAACTTTCCGAATACCAACAAAAAGTTGGCAACTTTTTTTCCCACTAGACTGGTCCTTTAATTTTCTGCAGCAATATGTCGACGTACACACAAGTGGATGTTTTTGTTTCGTAGAATTGGTTTCGCACATACGTAAGTTTGTCCGCGCTCGTGAATCGAAAA
>JAQGBS010004421.1:0-10328 GCA_034698545.1 Acrobeloides obliquus
GGTATAAGCCATTGCATTAGTAGGATCTAATTCAATAGCCTTTGTATAATCCGCTATAGCTTCGTTATATTTTCCTAAGTTTTTTTGTGCATTTCCTCTGTCGTAATAAGCAATTGCATTAGTAGGATCCAATTCAATAGCCTTTGTAATGTCCGCTATACGGTCGATATTTTCATTGCTTTTTCTCAAACTTTCTGTTCCCATCGTTCTAAAAGTTAAAAATTAAAACAAAATTTTTGCTAGATTTAATTTTATAAAATAGGATGCCCATTGGACAATTTTCGCTTACGACGCTATTTTTTGCTAAAAACATCAAGTTCTCAATAAAAATTTTTTCGAAAAATCAATACAAGCTGATTTTTTCAATCTTTGGGCAAATTATGAAACAGCACCTTGTGATAAGGTGATTTGGTGATACGGCAGACCAAAACGCTATGGGCTCTATTTTTAGTTTTTCAGTAAAGAAATTTTAAATTGAAAATGTTAAAAAATGGCATTTTTAGCGCTTTCTAAAGGAAAATTTAATTTTTTTGAATCTTAAACTAAAAATAGAGCCCATAGCGTTGTTCTAGAAGTCGTGAGGGACATTTTGAGTGGTCGATCATGAAAATTGGCTTAAAAAGTTATAAGCTTTTGAAGTTCCCGCCTTTTTTTGGTCCAGTGTATTAAGAGACTCGAAATATCGCAGAGCTCTTGAGGGAGTGAGAGTACGCCGAAAAGTATCGTCACAAACTTGAAGCCTTATTATTTTTAAGTACCTAATGAGTGATTAACAAAAAAATATAAATTAGGTCCCTTGCCTTTATACTTGTGGAGAAATCGAGGGGCATGCAAAAATCGGTATCCGAACAGTTTTTTGTATTTCTATTATAACTTTTTTTTCTATAAATGCGTTTCCTACAATTTAAAGCACGTTTTTATTGGCGGAGCGCCGACACTTGCGGACGAACTTTTGCGGACCCGACATTTGCGGATTACCATGGGAAAATTTTTTTCCCAAATTAGCATTTTCACCGTATCGAGCCCACTGGGTCACATATGACCCACCTCTTTTTTAAAGAGTTTCAAAAAAAATTTTATGCCATCTGTTTATTTGGCCTTTCCGAAGCATTTTTGTAAAAAAATTTTCAAAAAATCAGTTAATGCTGAGTTCTGCAAATGTCGGGTTCGCAAATGTCGGTCCGCAAATGTCGGGTCCGCAAATGTCAGGTCCGCAAATGTCAGGTCCGCAAAAGTTCGTCCGCAAGTGTCGACGTGCCTTATTGGCCATCGATGCCCTTTCCAACAACACCAAAACGGTTCGAGCGCGCTTTAAATTGAACTTATTTAGTGAGATTAACGCATGGGAAAGTTTTTAAAAGTCATTTCAAGTCAAAATTCGATTTCTAAAAAACTCAAAACCATGTCCGAAGCTCAATACCATGGATTTTTACGTAAGGTATTGGTGGGGTGGGGTCGCAAAATTCTAAATCTTAAAAATTCGCAACGTAGGAACATGCAAAAATATGGACAAAATTTGTCCTACTCGTATGAACTTGATGTTATAAATTTTGAATAAAACTTCACATAACAAAAAATCTCTCTGCAATCATTCTGATTCAAAATGATAAGTCATTTTGAATCAGAATGATTACAGCGAGAAGAAATATTTCGAAATGTTGATGAGTAAAGATTAGTTCAGTCCAATGAGATTGAACTGTGTAGTAAAAATTTTTTTGTAATAAATCAATCCTGTAAACTTCCATTATTGGTCGGGAACACAACATTATTAAATAAAGGCCATAACATTTATTAAATATTACAAATAAAGAATCCTTATATATTAAACGAGCTATGTGTTTCTGTTTGTGCTATCCCCTTAAGTCCGATTCCATACGGCCAAAGCACTTTGAGGGTTCGGCAATGCGCGTAATGGATTCTCAGGGGTAACCTTTTCGATCAAATAGCCCCCTTATACGATTTATCGGCAAAGACGAATTAAATAAAAATTGCACGACTCGTTGTTTTGTGTTCAAGCCTCACTTTATAAGCATTTTCAGGGTTTGGGAATTCGCGCAATTGATTCCCCGCATAAAATTACCCCTAGAAACATAAAATTACTCTTAGAAAAATAAATTTTCGGGTCTCAAAATCATAAAAATCCACTTTTGTTGGCTCACCCTGTACTAATTTCCCTGAATCAGGGTAAAGAAAGCATTTTCACGCTTCGAGAATGCGCGCAATCGATTCCTCGCCTAGAAAAACCTAAGAATCGATGGTTTTCTCATAAAAATCCGAAAATGTTTGATTTTCGCTTCAATATACCCACCACCTTCCCTGAATCAGGGTCAATGAAGCATTTTCAAGATTCGAGAATGCGAGCAATTGATTCTCCGCATGTAATTACTCCCAGAAATATGATTTTAAGGGAGAAATTCAAATTTTTTCGATTTTCGCTTCAATACACACATCTATTTCCCTGAATCAGGGTCAAGAAGCATTTTCAAGCTTTGAGAATGCGCGCAATCGATTTTTCGCATGATTTTACCCCTATATTTGGCAAAATAAATTTTTCGACCGAGAATGACCTATTATCTGCACCCCCTTTAAGCCTGATGCTTTCTGAAGGCCTTATGCCTTCAGAATCCGAATTCAGAATTTTGGTGCCAAAAAAAATATTTTTGGTGCCGAAAAAAATATCTTTGGTGCCAAAAAAATAGGACCCATGTGCTAAACAATAAATTGATTCCTGTTCAACTCACGAATGACAAAATACAGAGAGATCTATTAATCGGCATTTATGCAACAACAAGAACAAGATTCTATTTTTTTCATCAGTTTAAATAATCAAAGTTATTTATAAAAAACATCAAAATTTTAAAACAGGTATACTAAAGAAAATTTCTCAACAAATGTACATTAGGCGCATTTTTTGACGAGCCGCTCGAATATTTATTAAATTTCCGGTTTTCGAATATTTTTAATAACATGTTAGTTGTTTCTATCATCTTTCTTTCTCGTGCGTATACCAGAAAGTACTCAAACATGGTTCAAACATGAAAATAAAAATCGATTAAATAGGTATTTCAGCAACAACAAAAATTATTTTTAATATATTTTTTGCATTTTTTGTACGCTTTAAAGGACCAGTCTACTTTTGGGGAGTTGATGCCATGTGATAGAGCACAAAATTTGGAGCATTTTTTGCTTTTATGGCACTATTTGAAAATCCAATGGTTAAAGTTATGAGCGAAAAAAATTTTCAAATTTGCCTGTACTCAGCATCAATCAGGTTGTTTATTGAAACGATTTAATAGAACATCATAAATTCAAAATCCTTGAACATTTGGGAAAAAATAAATAGAGCATTTTTTATATCTCACCGAGACGAATAAAATGATACCAAACTTACTGAATTTTAAAAATGACGATTTTGATTTTAAAAATTTATATTTCTGCTAAAAAAGAAGAGTAAACGCATAAAATGAAAAAGCTTAATACTGACACTATGAATAAGTACTCGTTCGATCCCTTAAAAATGATAACGCATTTTATTTTGATTAAACAGCCGTCTTGTTTTCTCCTCTCCCGTTTCGCGATGAATGAGCTCAAAAACGCTCATTGATTAAAGTTACAAGAAGAAACACATTGAACCAAAACGAAACACAGCCTACTTGAATTATTAAATCATGACGAAATTGCCTTTCGAAATGTTGATTAAAAAACTAATTGCACAATTCAACAACTTAATCCTAACAAATCATCACATTCAACCATAAAAAATCGCAATAGCAAAATTTAATTTTTTTTTTCTTTTTTAAGTAAAAAATATTGTTATGAAATATTTTTCAAACCTCATTCCAATTCAAACAAATCATCACATTAAAGCATTAAAAATTCAAAAATATTATCGTACGTTTTTAAGAGGCAATGTCTCAAAAGTTCGAACTTTTTGGGGTTGCCGTGGTGCTAGGCAAACTGAATATGTAATATGAAATTTGGACAAAAAGAAACATATTTGAGCATTTGAAATGGTGTACAACGTTTAAAAAGGTCAATTTCGGTTCATATGAATGTTGGACGTTACAGGAATGTTAATTTGGAAATAGTTTTGGGTTATTGAGGCGAAAACTCTGATTCATGTTTTCCGTTTCAATAATCAAAACTATTTTCAAATTTGATCATTTTGGTAGCATTTTATTCGTCTCATTGAGCTATGAAAAGTGCCACTTTTCTTTTTTAATTCAACCTTTAAATTCTTTATTTTATAAGTAAAAACTGAAATTTTTAAAATTCAGGGTAATTTTTGAGAATTTAAATGTGATCATAGTCATATGGCACAAAATTTAAAAAAAATAAAGTCGAGTATGAGGAACATCTTGAGCCTGGTTTTGGCAAAATCTGAGCCGAACAAGTTGGCAGCGTTCTAGAAAGTATTATAATAAACACTCACAATTTTTTTTTGAGACTAGTAAAAAGAGGCAATAAATGATGATCATTCTTAATCATTTTCTATCATTTTTATGCTCATTCTTAGTCATTTTCTTTCATCTCAATGCACTGATAAGAGTTTATTTATTTCATACGCATTTCATTAGTTACTCAAATTAAACAGCATCAATTATTTTTTTATTACGAATCGTCAAAATTGTTGCAAAGTTAATCTAGTGATATTGATGATGAGAAAATGTTTTGGCAAGATTTCAGTGATGAAGAAGATTTTTCCGAAGTGGCTAGCTCATTTTCAAACTTTATTACGTAAAAAGTTGCAGAATTTTTGGATCAACTCAATAGATTCAACAAATCGCATTTTTCTAACTTTTCCTAAATTTCGGATTCTAAATTTATTGATTTTTTATAGAGTACATGTGTTGGGGAAAATATTCCCAGATGATCATAAATGATTGGTGAAAAATGGCCGAGAAAAGCCAAGTTTAAAAGACCCTTTATCACATTATTTTTTATTGTAAAATTTGAGGTCAAGGAAATTTTTCGTTAAAAAAAAAATACCACAGGATTCATTCCTCGTGTCTGTGAGTTGCCAAAAATACTTTTTTTTGACAAAATCATCAAAATCGGAGACAAAAATTTTTTTCTCTTTTTACCCCTTTGGGAATCAAGGGGACAAATTCGAATTTTTGCAATTGTAAATAATATAATAAAACTAAAAATGACGATTTTGATAAAAAAAATTTATGTTTCTGCTAAAAATGAGTAAACGCGTAAAATGAAATATTGACACTATGAATAAATACTCTTTCGATCTCTTAAAAAGTGATGATGCATTTTATTTTTATTAACCAGCCGTCTTGTTTGTTATCAAATCGTATAAAATAATAAATTATGGATTAGCTCAAAATCGGGGGAGGGTGTGATGGAAGTTTTTATACATATATTTATGTTCACATGTAATTTTCGCAAAGCATCGCGAACAGGAGGCGGTCTCAAAAACATCTCTTTTAAGCTAGCCCGCAGGCTAGCTTCGTGTTTGAACCTCCTGATTGCTATGTGGCGCCAATCTCAAGTTATGGCGATAAAATATTTTGCGTAGTTTTTGTACTTCAATACAAAATATTCCATCACAGGGGGTTCCTAGCTAATTCCGGCGCATAAGTTACTAGTTTTGGATGCTCTTCAAGACTATATCAGCCTTTTTTGAAAACTCGATCATCAACTCGTATGTGTCCCTTGTCAGAAAATTACAAATTTTTGTAGAAAAAATGGAAAATTTTGGATCTTTTTGGTGAAAAAATATTAAATTATGGTCATTGTTGTGAAAAATCAGAATGGGGGACCATTATGATTTTTGAAAAAATTTGGGAAAAAATATGGGGACCATTAGGAAAAAATTTTAATTTTTCCAGGAATGGAGGGACCACCCCGAATTCCCCCTTCCCTAAATACGCCACCGGTGAAAAGCGATATCTTTGAGAATAATCGCCATATCTCTATAATTATAAAGGTGTAGAAGGAGATATTGTATATTTTTGTAGATTTGATTGTGCTCTATCAAATGCAAAAGGAATTATATATTGATATTCGTCTACATCAATGATATTATTTTTGTAACTTTAAATATTTAATCAAATTTCTTTTAACTCAAACAATATATTCAAATCACAATGATTTTACACTGAATGAAATCTTTTTCATTGTATAGCATGGTGGTTGGTCCAAATCTGATGCATTTATACTACTCATATCGGTACTCGCTCTATATTTTATTTCAATCACCAAAGCATAAGAATCTGTTTCATGTAGCACACAACTACGAATAAGATAATGATCAAGTGTAACGCCACAGTAAGAGCTTTGAAATCTTTCGAGGCTATATTTTACACGAAGTTGAGTGTTGTTTAAAAATGTTTTTACAGCATCAATAACAATATTGAAGTTAGTAAAGTGCGAACTAATTTCGAACTTCCTAACTAAAGAAATGGGGTTTTGATGCGTACGATATAGCTAAAAAATTGTTTATAAATAGTAAATTATTTGCATACCTCAAACCATTGCCGGATAAAATTTCCATAGTTTGTATTTGAAGTCTTAAAATCGATAGTCAATCGGTTAGTTCCATTTAATTTGCCATTACATGTGAAATTCAATACTTCTTCATTTTCTTCAAATTTCAAGCAACCAAGTCTAATTTCTTTCGGTGTCAAAGGCAATTGTTCGGGATTTGCACAGACTTCTCTTATGTATGAATCACTATTATAATCAATGAGTTCCAATTTATCGACTATGATGTAATTATCTAAAATATCATACTGTTTTTTTACAAAATATGGACAAAACCAAACCGCTTGGGTACAGTTGATTAGAAAGGGATCGACCCTGCTCCTAAAACAAATTTCCGAGTCCTAGGACCTATCTCCTATCCCAGAGGCCGATTTCCACCTCGCCAAAGCTTGAGCCCTAGGACCATCTCCTACCCACAGATCCGATTCTGAGCCAACCATGGCCGATTACTTCATTATCAAAAGTCGATCCAGCTGAGCATCTAGCCCCAGGGCAGAAAAACAACCCGCGCCAAGTCAGTGTCAACCCCATGCAACCTCTCCATTACAAAAAGCTGACTTCAGGCGCGTTTACATCACATGAAAAAAGTTAAGTGATGAAGTGATGCAATGGTGATGAAAAAGTGATAACAATATTGATGAAAATAGCTATGATTACAAATGATGAAATTAGTCCTCACTTATTTCAGTACTTCACTTTTTAATTATGTTTTTCATGTTATGTAAATGCGAGTTTCCTTCCCAGGGCCAATCATCAGCCTCAGGACAGAACGCAATCCCAACGCCGAGCATCAAAGCCAACCTTAAGTTCCCTCATCACCATAAGCCGACCTTCTTCCCGTGGCCAACCGTCAGTTCCAGTCCGATACATTACTCTAATGACGAGAAAATCCCAGAGACGATGATTTTAGATAAAAACAAAATAACTATCGATTTTCGCTTCAATACATAGACCCATTCCCCGATCAGGAGTTTTCCGGAAAACAGGTAAATTTTTTCACTGCTTAAACTCGAGTGCTCGGTTCGAAGTCGGGTGATCGGCCCCGGGTGCTAAAATATTTAGCTCGAGTGGATCTTATTTCTTACAGTATTTAAAAATCCCTTACCAAAAATTTCATCCAGTTTTGAGCCAAATATTTCTTCATCGCAAACTACTTTTCTTCCACGAAATTTACCTCCAGTTTTCGTTGTAATAAGTTTCATCATATTCAAAAAATTATTTACCTCTAGTTCCATAAAATCTTCTGAATCCTCTAAATAATGAAAACCAAGTAGAAAATGTGTATAAACGACATTATTCAAATTTGCCAATACTTCATCGACGGTCAGTTGTGAATACCGAGATGACACATTTTTCTTGCTTAAATTTGTCCCATCAAATGTAATTATATAGCTATGGCGAAATTTGGAAACATCTTCTCCTGTCACATAAAGATGAATTTCATTTGGACTGAAATCTAAGCGGAAAAATTTTCGATAAGGCAAAATATTTTTGTGACGAATGATGAGGTTGTTCCAAAATTGGTTGACTAGTTGAATTCTTTCAATTTGATCTTTGTCCAAGAAAGAAAACAAGTCGCAGATGATTTCAGGCGTAGTAATCATGTTGAATGCCAATTCTGACTTCTAAAAAAGTTGGAATTTATTAACTTACAAGGGACGTTTCAGACTTGTAAAATCGATTTTTGCTCGGGAAGTTGTTTCTTTATAGATAGACCCCATGTTTATTAGTAAATTGTTGGAGTTATCGGTGCGTTTTACTTTCCCCGCTGTTATACAACCCTTCAAATATCGAAAAATAGCGTTTATGAAGGAAATGAAAGTGTCAAAAAACAAGTTTATAAGGCATATTTTTCGCAAAAAACTTCATATTTTACCAATTTTGACTTTGTTCGACAAATTCCCATCGTTTTTAGAATGATTTTAAAAAATTTCAAAAAATCGACTTTTTGAGGTGCCATGCCTAGGTCACGAAGGTGTGCAAAAAATAGGAACACATCAAATTCTGTTATAAAACGTATTTTTACAACTCGAATAACACATTTTTGAAAGAATAAAGTGAAATGAATATGGTAGTCAAAATTTGAGTTTTGCAAAATTTTACTAATTCCAGAAAATAATGTGGTTTTGAAAAATATGTGTAACTTGTTTATTTTGAAGAGTTTTCAATCAAAATTTTTTTAAATTTTCTCTCAGGCAATCCTCTTTTAAACTTATTTTTCTATGGCCTGTTTAAGGGGGTGCAGATCGAGGTCCGATTTCGATCGAAAAAAATTGTAGTTTGTAGTAAGAAGTAGTAAAACTAGCAAAAAATACTCTAAAATTGCCTGTATCAGGATCAGGAAAGCGTTTTCACGTTTTGAAAATGGTTGCAATCGATTTCCCTTCGCGATATAGGATATCTAGATAAGAATTACCTAGTTTATAAGTACAATGCATTTAATAAATTTTTTCAATATTTTTTATGTTTAAAAATAATATTAAATTCAAATAATCGTTTTAAAGATATCACTTTTTAACAAACATTTTCATTTTTTAAGGAATAACCCAAGACATTTCAAAAGCTAGTCCAGCAAGAATGCAACTTTCATTGCCGAGAGCGAAAACATTCTATTTTCTCCCTTGGAGTAAAAAATCAAATTTATAAAAAATTTCCAAAGCCCCTCCCCAACACCTCATTAAATTCGGCTAAGATTTTAAAAAAAGGACCTTTTTTGTTTAGCTGACACCCAATTTTTATGGATCACCTCATGTTCGGCGGGGTCCATGCGGTGCTTCCCCTCATTTTTGTTCTATGCGGTGGTCCTCCTCTCAATTTTGGGTCTATGCGTGCGTCGGTCAAGGGGAGACTCCCCCTTGCCGACCTATGATTATAAATAATGCAACAAAACTAAAAATGACGATTTTGGTATAAAAAAATTTATATTTCTACTAAAAATGTAAACTCATAAAATGAAAAAGTTTAATACTGAACTGTAAATAAGTACTCATTCGATTTATTAAAAAGTGATGACGCATTTTATTTTAATTAAACAGCCGTGTTGTTTTCTCCTCTGTCCGTTTAAATCGCGATGGATGAGCTCAAAAACGCTCATTTATTGAAGTTACAAGAAGGAAAACATTGAACCAAAACGAAACACAGCCTAATTGAATTATTCAATCATGACGAAATTGCCCTTCGAAATGTCATTAAACTAATTGCACAATTCAACAACTTAATCCTGACAAATCACTACATTCAACCATAAAAAATCGCAATAGAAAAATTTAATTTGTTTGCTTATTTAAATAATAAATATTGTTACAAAATATTTTTTAAACCTTATTTTAATTCAAAAACATCACCACATTAAAGCAAAAACTCCCTCTTTCGGCTTCTCACGCTTGCTACTGTAAAAATTTCCATGAGATTAGATGAAAAATTGATTTTTTCAAATTTCGTTTTTATTGAAATCGAGAAGTCGAAATCCGAAATCGAAATTTAGTGCCGAAATCCGAAATTTTGAAGTCGTGATTTCGCGGCATCACTAATATAGATCCATTCCCTGATTCAGGGTCGGGCAGATTTTTTTCATGATTCGAAAATGCACACAATCGATTCCTCGCATAGACGGCCGTTATCTGTTACCAATCGTTCTTCGCGGATTTTCTCTGTAACGAATTGGAGGTCGAAAGTTCTAGAGTATTCATCTCATTAATGACTTGGTGCCTACTGGTGACAATCTATAGCCGTCAATTCTTTATAGTTTAAATCGGATCCTATTTTTCCTCTCCCTAAATTTATTTTTTTTCTCCCTAAAAATATTTTTTCTCTCCCTAGTATTTTTTTCT
>JAQGBS010004422.1:0-10324 GCA_034698545.1 Acrobeloides obliquus
CCGGTTTCAACAACTGGGAGATTCCTGATAGTTCGATTCCATACGGATCATAGCATGTCAAGTGGTGGTTTCAAATTAAGTGTCACTGCTAGTTTAGGTAAAATGATTTTACCCTTTTTACAAGGCGTTCCTCTCCGGAAGAAAATTTTGCGCCTTCTCAAAAATTTTATGCTTTGCGCCCCCAATTGGTAGTGTGGAGGGTAGGGTAATATTGTTAAAGTTTGCTCAAAAATAAAATTTTTTCGTATGGGGCCTCAGGATATCAACTTCGAATATTCGATTTTTTCACTATAGATTGCCCGTCTAGAAAGACTTTTCCTGATTTTCAGGGGCAGTTGAATGATGCAGATCAGGGCTGAACCGGATGAAAATAATTACCTATATCGAAACAATATTGAGTGAAGAAAATTACCAAATACCGAAAACTTAACGGATTTGAAAAATTACCAATACCGAAATTCCGGTAAGACCGAAAATTACCGATATACCATAATTACCGATACCGATATCAGTTCAGCCCTGATGCAGATTCGAATATCAGCTTTGAAAAAGGCAAAAAAGCTTGCTCACGGGGGATTTTTTTTAGAACACCATAAAATTCCAAAATTTAAGGCCCAGAAAAAGGATGTGGTGGGAATTTGACTGCTACCGACCGGGTTCAAACATTTACACCACCATTGGATTCTGATGGAAAATATCACAACGCTCTAAGATGTTTATGGACAATAAAAACAGCAGATCCGAAGAAAATCATCGAACTTAAATTTACAAAATTCGAGATGGAAAATGAAGTTAGGAAAGATGCTGGTTATTTTGACTATATCATGGTTTGACTAAATTCTCAAAATCTTTACAATTTTAATTTTTAGGTTTATGATGGACCTAAGGCCATCTCTCCATATCTCATCCCACCAACAGCAAGCATACCGGCTAGTTTGGAAATTCCTGTTGTTTATCAATCTTCTTCTAGACTAGTAGATTTCTATTTTGAGTCAGATTCAGATACCAACTTCGAGGGATTCGTAGTTGAATATCAAGCAGTAGATAGTGATTGTAAAGGTGGTGCTAATCCTGCCAAAAGTGATTGGTCAGAAGTTACATGGGAGTCCGAGAAAGGTGTGTATTGAAACGAAAATTTGCATAAATTGTAAAATTTAGGATTGATGAGGGTTAATCAAAAACATAGTCGGTGCAAATTTTATTTTTATGCAAAAGAAGGTCAACCGATAGAAATTGAATTTAAGTAAGAAAATTTATTCAAAAAAATTAAGTTAGCGAAACTTGCCATAATTTATATATATTCGGAAAATTCATGAAAAATGGAGCATTTTTTATTTTTACAGTAAATTCTGAATCATTATCGTTGTCGAGATAATCGCGTTTGAAGTTGACGATTTTTTTGCGATTTTGAATTTAAATTTCCCGCCAAAATTGAAAATCAGGGTCTTGGCGGGAAATTCAAAATCGCCAACTTCAAACGCGATTATCTCGACAACGATAACAATTCAGAATTTACTGTAAAAACAAAAAATGCTCCATTTTTCATGAATTTTCCGAATATATATAAATTTTGATAAATTTCGCTAATCTAAAAAATTTTCAATTTTTGACCTTAGAGGTTCATACTGGGAAATGTACCCCAGAAAAATTGACGCGACCAAAAAGGACAAGTATTTTGGATCGGCTCAGGCAAGAGTTAAAAATATGGCAAAATAAATTCCGCCCGCTCGATTTTTTCTAAGGTGCCACGGCTAAAACATTGAAATTTTGACCTATGAAAAATCCGGGGTTTTTGAGTATTTTCAATTTTTCTAATTTTTCTTAAAGGTTTGACGTAAAGGTGTCTAGATAATATTTGTAGCTCATGTTTCAAGGAATCTAGCGAGCCCAAGATTATTAAAATTGGATTTAGCCTCGCTGACTTATGCGCATTACAAAAGGGGGTAAATTTTGCTAAAAGGTCGAAAATTGAGTACCCTATATCTCGGAGGGTTAGACTTTCGCGCCAAAATTTTTTATTTTTTCCAATAAGTGTCATATATACTTTTATGTTAGTTTCAAAAATTTTTGAGACACCTTTTTTCTAGGTCCCCATAGAACTCAATTCTTACAGATAACGTGCCTTAATTTTTTTTAGCCGCTTTGATTTCCCCTCGACTACCAATAATTGTCTTGATGAATACCTTGAAATCAGAGACGTTGGAACTTTAGCCGAATGCCAACATCCAGCTTGTGTTACTGAACAAGAAGCAGGTAAAATTTTTGGAATTTTGGAAAATTTTTGGAAAATTTTTTTAATATTTAGCTAGAAGTCTTATAAGACATTGTGGAAGTAGAATTCCAGCTAGATACATTTCTACTACGTCTGTTGTTCAGGTATTGAAGAATTATCCCCCTATATAGGTCAAAAGCGGAGTTAAAATTTTTCGAGCCTGGGGATCGTTGCTTAGTTCCGGAAAATCGGATGCCGGAACTGGAAATTGGAACCAGAGATCGGAAGTAAAAATTTCCGACTTCCGGTTCCGATTTAGAAAATTTGCACTAAATTGGAACCGAAAGTCGGAAGTTTTTACTCCGATCTCCGGTTCCGGGACTAAGCAACGGGCCTCTGGGCTCTCAATATCCCTGCTGTAGTTCATGAGGTCCCATGAAACCCTGAGGTCCGGCCTCCTTGAGTCCCGGACTCCACACATGTACATTGTTCAGGCCCCAGTTCGACTGAGAAAGCTGATCTCGGCCCTTTTTTACGAGTTCTCGGCCAAAGACGTATTTGAGAGGGTCGAGCACATCCCCAAAAAGGACTGATTTTCCCAAAAACATAAGAAAAAACTTTATGATTAGAAATTTTTTCGGTTCTTCAGCCCGGATGGGGGAACCAGTCTTTGGTGCCCCCCCCCCTACAGCTAAGTCCTTGTCTTTTTTGGCCATTGATCTGAAATAAAACTACACATTACAAATTTTAGGTGACAACTTCGGTTGTAATAACAAGCGAATATACAGCCAAGTTTATGTTAAGATATCGATTGTTAAGTGGTAATAGTTTTTGATCCATTTTTGAAAACTAAAAAAATTTAGCTTGCAACCGTACCATTGATATCGCTGAGTTCGAATACCTCGGAAGTGGAAGAATTACGAGCCCGAACTATCCCAACCCCTATGATCATAACAGTACATGCATAACGAATATTACAGCTGCTACTGGATGGAGAATCTTGTTAGTGTTCAGAAATTTTGGCATGGAAAGAGGACGGCTTCGGCCATCACCATATTGGAATAGAAATTATGACCCTGATCTCGCTATATTTCAAGGATATAGACCTGGTGGTTTAGGAAGGCTAAGAGGTGGAGCAGCCGGAAATACTGATGATCCATTTTCGAGAAGGATTTATAGCAATACCATGTGTGAATACGATCATTTAAAGGTAATGGAAAATTTTAAAATTAAAGAAGGCTTAGGACGGGTAGAGGTCCAAACTCAAATAGTATTAAAGTCGACAGACTATGCGGAAAAGGGTCAATATTGTAGTTGAGTTTTGAAACATGGGAATTTTTGAAAAAAAATCAGGCACGGAGCGATAATGTAATTCATTTTCAGAATCTGAATCCGGATTCTGAACTCAGATTCTGAATCCGACTTCCAGATTCTGATTCTCAATCTGTATTCTGAATTAGAATTCTGAATCCGAATTCTGAATTTTGAATTCTGAACTCGGATTCTGAATCCGACTTCCAGATTCTGATTCTCAATCTGTATTCTGAATTCTGATTCTGGGTCTCAATCTGGATTCAGAATCGCAATCCGAATTCAGAATCCAAATTCGGATTCAGAATCCAAATTCAGAATATTGGTGCCAAAAAAATATTTGCGTTTTTTTAATTACAATTTTTACGTCCATTGGCTTTTTTGGAAAGTGGAACTTCCATTTTTAGATTTTCTATAACACAACTGACCCCAACCAAAACATGACTTTATGTGGTTTCCGCATTCCATCAACAATATTTTCTGAATCGAACCAAGTCATTCTCGAAATGAAGACTGATGCCTCTATGAGCCATTTTGGCTATGATCTTTCTTATTATAGCACTCAACCAAAAGAATGTAAGCTATATTGTTTTAACACGGCGCACTAAAAGGTCGAAAAGGTGCAGGAAAGGATCATTTTTTAAAAATTTCGCCAATCGACTCAGATCGTCGAGCGCTTCAAAATGAGTACCATATCATGGAGGGTTTTGGTGTCTAATCCATAGTCGGTTGGCTAACGTGCTCGGCCTTCATTCACAAGGGTGGGTTTGATCCCTCGCCCAAAATTCTTTTTTTTAATATTATTGTTGCCAAAATTCATGAAAATTTTGGCATATTCTCATACGGAAAGCGCGAAAAAATAGGAAAAATTGAAATTATATTTTTGGAGATTTTTCCAAAAGGTTTCATTGAAGAATAGCGCCATCGTGTTCCCCTCATAAAAATGTCGATATGCAAAAATTTTCATGACTATTGACAACAAAATAAAAAATGTCTCTAGGGAGTGGGATTGAACCCGCATCCTATAAGAGAAAGCCGAGCATGCTATCCAATCGGCCACGGATCAAGCCCCATAATATGGTACTAATTTTGAAGCGCTCGGCGAGCTGAGTCGGCTGGTGAAATTTTTTTAAATTCTGACTCTTGTCTGCACCTTTTCGGCATTTTGGTGCGCCGTATCAAATATCTTTATAAGTATATTTTTATAGATCAAACTAATACAATCGTAGGGTCAAAAACAATTACAAAAACCATGTTTTTCTACGATTTCGCAGCTAATCATGAAAAATCTGGAGCTATAACGAATATTGGGTACCCTAATGGTTATGATAACAACACTTTGCAGAGGTACTTTTGAAAATCCGAGATTTGTTTCAAATAAAAAAAATTGCAGATGGACATTAGTGCCTCCATCTGGAATAGAGTGTACTTTCACGGTTAAAGAGTTGGATGTGACAGATGATGATGAGATAAGTGATTGCTCTTCAGGTAAGCCCTGAAAATTTTTTGGAAATTTTTCAATTTTTAGTTGACCATGTCCGCTCGGCTCAACTATCTGCAAGCAAGAAGGCAATTGACTTAAATGAACTTGAATGGAAAGTTTGGCCATGCAAAGTAATTTTTTTATTACAAAATTTGTACAAGATAAAGAAAAAGATTTTTCATGATCAGCGTCGTGCTTACTTCTATTCGAATTAATACTTTGTAGTTTTGAGGCTTTTCAGCTAAAATATGAAACGTAAATATGATGGCGAGGATTCAAATGATCTTCTATACGAAAGCCACGAAAGGGGAATTTTGCGATTTTTTCAAATTTTTTACTAAAACAACCCTATGAGATTTTTCTAATTGAGGAATCGATTGATCGCATTACCGAACGTTGGAAACTCTTCACTGACCCTGATTCAAGGAAGAGATACGTGTATTGAAGCAAAAATAGGCTAATACAGGGGCAGAAAGGGTTTTTAAGTTCGGTAATGAATGCACTTTTTAGACTTATGTACCGATAACTCAAACTTTCGAAGCTGGTTTAATGTATTTTATCGAATTCGTAACTGATGAAGATCCCAGCAATGATGGTACTGGTTTTCGAGGTGAATGGACTTGTTCAAATTACAAAAATAAACAAGCTTAAATTTGTAAAGAAAATTTTTTTGGAGCATTGTTTTGTATATTTTTTTAACGTCATTCTTTAAGGGTTTATTCATATGTTATTAAAATCTTCGGATTTTGACCCACACATCGGCCCCTTAATCAAACCATAATTTGGCCATCCCTATCCCTCCCTTCCCCAACCACCTTTTTGGCATTTTGGTGCGCCGTGGAGGCTCTCCCACCTCCGAAATTTAAAAATGAACCACCCACCGGCCCCTCATTCTCCAAGGGGTTTGTAGCATTCCCGACAATACCAACATGATTCGGCGGCCGGTCTCGCTTTTGCGTATTGTTTCATTACTTTTATAAATAAATATATTTAAATATTTCCCCTTTCGGAGATGCTACACGTTGTTATTATGAAAATTGATGCCTAAGTGCATGAAAACGATGCCTAACCCAATAAATCCACCTGCTTATCGCCTTAGTTAGACCTAGACCTAAGTGCATAAAATCGATACCTAAGCTTAGGTGTCGATTTCATGCGTTTAGGTCTAAGGCTTAAGCTAAGGCTCAGGCAACGCTTAGGCTTATGCTAAGGCTTAGACTTAGGCTAAGGTTTAGGCTAATGCTTAGGCTAAGGATAGGACTTAGGCTAAGGCTTAGACTTAGGCTAAGGCTAGGACTTAAGCTAACGCTAGGCCTTAGGCTAAGGCTTAGGTCAAGGCTCAAGCGCTTAGGCAGATGGGTTTTTTGGCTTAGGCATTGTTTCCATGCGCTTAAATGTCGATTTTCAGATAAAACGGTAACATATATATATTGTGTTCTTTTGATCTTTATCCATCATGAATATGGCATAATTTTTACAAATGGAAAATTCAAAAATTTCATGAAAACAAAAAACATGCCTGAATGGAATTAATTTACATACAAAAATAGTAAAAACAAAAAAGTTTACGTTCCGAATCTAAAGAGTAACCATGGTAATTAGTCTCATTTTTCCGCGAATGTTAGGCGGAATTTAATAAGCTCTTGATATTATGCGCATAAAAATAGGCAGGACAATTTTCCTGAATCGCTGACGAATAAAATTGATGAGGTTTATTAAAGGACACTCATTAGCATGGTTGTACGTAGAGAGGAAATCCTGAAAATAAAGCAGGAAATTTTTTCTATCCGGAAAGAATTTGGTGGCCATGTCACTATTCAGGTTGATGATCGCCCAGTTTTGTCAAAGGTAGGCGTTTTTATTAGACAAAAAGTAAGTGCTTGAAAATGTGGTTTTTATTGCTATGTCAGTGACGAGAGTTCATAAGAGACCCATTTTTTGAGACACTAGAACTCAAGAGTCTCCGGAACGTTTGGGTCCCATTTATAAATCATTGTGTCACACTCTCCCGTCTCGCTCGCTTTTATGATCAATAATTTACCTACCGGGTGGTCCATATGAGAGGCTTATTGTAGACCTCTCGCGAGTTATAGTAAAATATACTTCAGGGTGCTATTATAGACCTAAAAAGCATATCTTTCATTGTTTCCAAAAGGTGAAAATCGCATTTTTGAATCCCGATGGGCCCTGGTTAGAGCCACTGCCCTGGCAACAGTGATGTCCCGAATCGAAAAAATTGTTTGGTTCCGGTCCCACTCAAAAAATTTTTGCTACTCCGGTTCCAATTCAGCGTATTTTATGGGTGGAGGACTTTTGCGCCCTCACATATACACACCTGACATTTGTACTTTCATATTTGCGCCCCGATATTTGAGTTTTATAATTGCGCAACAACGTATGCGCCCCAACATATACGCGCTAATAATTGCGCCCCGATATTTGCGCACCTGACTTGTAAAATATCTTTCAAAAAAGGTCGAAAATTTAAAAAAAGGAAAAGGGCGCACAAGTCGGGTGCGTGAATATTGGGGAGCAAATATCGGGGCACAATTATATAGCGTAAATCTCGAGGCACAAATGTTGAAGCGTAAATGTCGGAGCACAAAAATTGAGTGCTCAAAAGTCGGGTGCGCACGTGTCGTTGCACATATGCGAGGGTGCAAAAGTCCCCCCAACATAAATAAAAATAGAAAAACTACGGAAAATGGTCAAAAAACACTGAATACACTTGATTTACAGCACAAGAGAAGAAAATCATTCAAAATTGTTAAATTTTATAATTTCGCGCTTTTCGTTTCAATGTACACGTTGCCTGATGCATAAAAGTTCCGTAGTAGCCAAAAAAAAGTTTGACTATACTACCCCTACTCAACTTGAACCAAATCTGGACCCTTCTCTTCAATATGTTCGACATATGAGGGTGGGGGTCGTTTATTTAAATCCGTCTGTATTAGTAAAAAAAGTATTTTTTGTTGATTTTTGGTGAAAAATTGTCATTTTTATTGAAAATTTTTAGAAAATGGGTATTTTTTAAGAAATTTTCAAAATTGAAAAATATATTGAAAAGAAGAAAACTTTATATTTATATGAACGGGGTAGGTTAGACCAATCTCTGGCTGGATCTTCCCCAAATTATGAAGTGTTTTTGCCTATCTATAGACACATCTTATTTGTAGAGTCAAGAAAACTTGGACCCAGCATTCCTTCAAAAAACCAACTCCGAACTACAACGAGAGGCCACGTTCAATCGCTATATGGATCAAGAAGAAGCCAATTGGAAGGCGCTTATGAATGAAGGAAAATTGAAATTTCAAAGCTATGATGATAAACCCAGTAATAAAAAATTTTGTTGCTTTTAAAAACGTGGAAAAAGAATAAAAAATTGTTCAGGTACAACAAATTTTACTTCAGCATAGATTAAAGCGTAATATTTTTCACTTTTTTCTCATTATCCTGTGCGAAAAATTTAAAAAAACTACGATTAAGAAGTGTTTACATCACATGAAAAAAGTGAGAAAGTGATTCAAGGCAGACTTTAACACCCCCCCCCCAATTAGGGGGTCAACGGATCATCAATTTTGGAAATCGTCCGATCAAATTTTTTTGAAAATCTTAACCAGCCGATCAAGGTTTAAGGGCTGATAAAAGAACACAAAAATTTCAACAATCAAAGTCGGCTGTCTCCTTTATGGTCAACCGATCAAGGACTCAAAATTTTGAGAGGTATTTGTTACCGTCTGATGCAATGGTTTGAGGATTTCTTTGAAAATACAAAACCAATTCTGATGGTTTTGGTGACGTTAGAAAGCTGAACATCGTAGCAATCGAATGACACCAAAATCATGCCATAACTCTTTCTGGTTGCGGAGACATTACATAATTAGTCCAAAATGTCGAAAAAATTTAAACTTGGGACTAATTGTGTATATCTCCACAATCAGAAAGATTTATGTCATGATTTTGGTATCATTCGATTGCTACGATGCCCAGCTTTCTAACGTCACCAAAACTATCAGAATTGGTTTTGTATTTCCGGAGAAATCATCAAACCATTGCATCACTTTCTTACTTTTTTCATGTGATGTAAACGCGCTTACAAAAAATCAGCTAATTCTGAGCAAATTTGTAAAAATTTTATTCTTGATCTCTTAGAGGGTACCCACTCTATTGACATAACTAGAATAAATTATTATCATAATAATAATAAAAGTTTAAAAATATTATTCAATTTTTATAATATCGGGTTTCCAATTCTTTTCCATCCACTCAATATCTTCCAGGAGTTTCTTTTTATCGGGATTTTTCAAACAAATATGAACAACAAAATGTTCGAACCATGACGGCTTACAAAGTTTTTTACCAACTTCTACCAACCAGTTAAACTGTAAAAAAATATCTTAATTAAGCCAGAAAAAGATTATCTTTACTTTTAATTCACTAGATATAGGCGCATCAGGGTCAACTTCTCGATGACTTTTTAGTAAACCTTCATTATACGGATACCATAAATGACGTTCAAAAATTTTCGGTTTATTTGGATCAGGTTCAGCACGATAGTTTGGATCCAAATGGCATGAGAGTAGAGCCGTTTCTTGGCTTACACCTAAAAATTGGATGTTACAATTAATCAATCTTTGTTGTGATCAACGGTTGATTCTTGCAAAATATTTTCGTCACAAGGAAGAATCGAACTTTGCTATTGCAAAGTGATGTCTAACTCGTTGGCAGCGCACCGGACCACTACAACATGGCGGCCACTAGGCAAAACGTCGCTGGGTGCGTTCCTAAGTTGAACCGTACGGATCCGTAACTGATCACTGTCAACCTACGGCTCTCCGTGGTCCCGTAGGCCACTCGTACGAACATATAGCCAACCTGTTACGGGTCGTAATGGTGATCTACGGAGTCACAGAGAGCCGTATAGTTGACAGTGATCAGTACGGATTCGTACGGTTGATCGTACGGTTCAATTTAGGAACGCACTCGCTAGTTGTTGACTTTGAAGTATTACCAATGTCACCGGTTAATCCGCCAATTGTTATATTTCTTGCTAGCCGTTAGAGAAGCGAAATGCAATCAAAACACCTGCCTAGAGCAATCAACTCTAGGCCATTTCAGTTCTCGGCCTCGCCACTCTATCGGCTATTACTTTCGATGATTATGCTTAATAAACAATTCTTGGGTAACTCATCTTGTTAAACAAAATAAACAGTAACATCATAACTGTTTACACCAATCCCTTTTTTTAAATATACCTGAATAAGCATAGCTAAGCAAAGTATCACGTGCTCCGAGAATTCGGTATGTCAATTCTGTTA
>JAQGBS010004423.1:0-10324 GCA_034698545.1 Acrobeloides obliquus
CGTTGAAACGCAGTTCTACCCTGATTTTCAGGGTCAAGCTTAATTTTTCATGCTCCGAAAATGCGCGCAATCGATTTATCGCCTAAAAATTACCCTAAAAAGTCGATTTTTAGAAGTAAATTGGAAAAATTTTTTTGAACGTCACTTGGTCCCCCCCCCCCAGCCGGACTACCTCCAAAATTTTTCTTATTTTTTCGAGTTTTTCAATTGAACATTCTCATGTGACCGGTTTATTCTGCCGCATCCTGTAGTGCTGAGTCAAAATTCAAAAATTTTGAGCCATTTTTTTGAGGGCCTTGAAATTTCGATTTCGAGATCAAATTTTTTTTTCTCGAAAATCTTCGATTTCGACCCAGCACTAGTTCCTTAGTCGTATTCTTTTCAATGATTGCAAAATGTTCTTTAATTTAGGATTGGATATTCCACATGTAGATCTTGTAATCAACTACGATGTTCCCACTCAATCTAAGGACTATATTCACAGAGTGGGTAGAACTGCACGTGCTGGCCGTGCCGGAATTTCCCTCACGCTTGTAACGCAATATGATGTCGAGTTATTCCAGAAAATTGAACGGCTTATTGGAAAGAAATTGCCGGCTTATGAGATTAACCATGACGATGTGATGATTCTTGTGGAACGCGTGAATGAAGCTATGCGTTACGCTATCCAGGTATGGATAGCGTATACCCACCCCATACCAAAATTTTCGGAAACGATTGAATCAGATAACACAAATTCTATGCTTTTCGAATAAAATTTTAGGCGATTAGATATTTCACCAAAAAGTTCGTTGAAAATTCAAAGGAAAAAATTATTTTTTAGCATATAGGGGGACTATTAAGATTTTTTGGTCTAAAGGTTTGGGAGCCGGGCCCCAAGGCGCTTCCGTCACTGGGTGTATCATTGTGGAAAAAATGAGCATGGTTTCTTTTCAGGAAATAAAAGAATTGGATGACAAGAAAAAAGGCAAGAAACGCAAGGGGTCCGATGACGACGACAAAGAGGAAAATGCCAACAACAAATATCGAAAGAAAATCAAAATTGTCAACAAAGGAAGGAAGGGCAACAACAAATCTCGAAATCATTAATATCGAATATTATTTTCCAAATTTTGTTTTACTGCAAATTATTGTTATTTGTTATAAATTTTACTTGAAAAAGTTTCTTATCAATCTAAGTGCAGTGACCTCAATGGTTTTTCAATGAAAAACCATTTCAATGATTGTGTTTCTAATCGAATGTTTTTCGAAATGATGAAATAACAACAAGGTAAATATTCTCATTCGGAATTCATATGAACACTGTTCATTGAACATTTCGATCTGCAAGAATCGTTGATGAATCAGTTCCAAAGTTGGTTTTCCGAAATTTGTAGCCTCTAACGGTTCCGTTTCCATGAAAATTTTTTTGCAAACTTTCATTAAAATTTTTTATTCAATTTCTACATATAAGAAAAAAATTTTTGGAAATGGCCCCTCAGGGGTAAAAACTTCACGGGGAATCCGAATTTGCATTTTAGAAGCAAAAAAACGCTTCCCTGATTCAGGGAAAGTGTATTGTGTTGTAGCGAAACGCCGCAAAAATGCGAATTTTGCCTAAAAACAACCCCTTTTTGGGGTAAAAAATAAAAAAACCCTAAATATTTATCGAAAAGTTCAAAGATATAAAAAAAGGTGAGGTGAGAAATAAGTCAAAAAAATGAAAAGTTTTTAAAAAACATTGTTTTGTCTTTTTGTGCGCCACCCTGTAAGTAATGCTGTAGAAGTACCACCTGATTGTCAATATGATTTTTATTAAATTCGAAAATTTCCAAACATGATGTCAAAAATAGGATAAACAAATGAAATAAAACATGACAATTGTGTAATAGTCTATATAAGTCACAGATAAATTAAAATAAAAGATTCGCGTATAATTAAAATACAAGTCGTCAGGCGATCAATCATTCTTCATCAGAATCGCTCGATAAAGGAGAATTGTCAACGGGACTGTTTTCGCCGGAACTATTCAAGATGGGGCCATCGTCGGTCGAAGTGCTGTCCACACTCACGCTCGAGTGACGTAGGAACGGCGACGATACCAATTGAGCAACTTCGGTCAAACGGTGCTGAGCCTCGTCCAAGACCTAAAATTTTTTGAGAATTAAATTAATCAACTAAGCAATTGGTATCAGTAGAGGGGATTTTGATTTTTTTTCGATTTCAGGAGTGCGAAACCCCTCAAAAACCTCATTTCATTGAATTTTTCAAATTTTATGAAGAAATTTTTCGGATTCGGGATACGCTACTGCATTTGGTGGATACTCTTTACCTCGTCTTTGATCTGATAAATATCATTAGCTTCGGAAAACGTCGAGACCAAATGCTGAATATATGATGTAGCGGCTTCGATTTGGGAAGAGATTGCGCCACCATTCAACAGCTAGAAATATCATCATTTGTCAATATCAATAAGATTTACCTTTGAAGACTTGGTGCGGAACTTTTCCATGTTCTCGCTAAGCTTGGTCGAAGTGCGACGAATCGAATCCAAGAGCATTTTTTCCGGACGGATGTTCATTTGGCCTGCTTGATTCTCAACTTTATCACGAAGATCGGAAACGGAAGAAGTGACAAGCCCGTATTTCTCGAATGCCCAATCGCGTCGTTGGCGAACAAGGTCGGCTAAAGCCAATTTCTGGTTGAGTTGGCCCGCAAAATAGCGAATCTAAAAAAATTTATTAGTTGAAATTTAGGTAGTGTAACTGTGGAGAATTCGTATGAGTCGAAGCAGCAATTCAGACAACCTCGCAA
The DNA here is from genome assembly GCA_034698545.1 of Acrobeloides obliquus. Classification (NCBI taxonomy): domain Eukaryota; kingdom Metazoa; phylum Nematoda; class Chromadorea; order Rhabditida; family Cephalobidae; genus Acrobeloides; species Acrobeloides obliquus. The sequence continues at coordinate 2,794 of JAQGBS010004423.1, forward strand.
ATTTTCGAAAAAAATTCAAACATCGCAATTTTTTGTTTGCCCAGACCCTTTGCCCTTGTATGATCTGTATGAATCCTACCGAGATCCTTTAAATGTGCAAATTTTAGGGCTAAAAACAACCCTGAATTTAAGCATACCTTCTGAGAAGCCGGATCAATAACATCGTTGTGGGCTCGAGCACTCAATCCACTAATTACTCGTTTGGTGAGTCGAGAAACACGTTGTCCAACAGTGCTATTTGGATCTTCATATTCCGCTTGCAAGCCAATCAATCGGTCAAAAACTGCGTTTGCAATATCCAAGAAAGAGTTGGCATGCTCCGCAATTTTATCAGCGGGTACCTAAAAAATATAAAAAATAGCAATTATAAAGAAAATATCGAGTGCAAAAACAGTGGGTACCAGAAAAAATTTTCGCGGGGACCCAAAAACAAGGGTCCCTTTTGTGATTTTTTACAAATTCCCCACTCAAAATCGCCTTGGACACCCCTTACATTTTTTCGTAAAATTTTGTTTTTGAATTCTTGAAGTTTTAGCCAAAAAACCGTTACAGGCCAAAATTTTGTTGTTGTTGAAAATGGCCTTTTTTATGCAAAAAATCACGATTTTTTATATGAAAAATGAAAATTTTTTGACATTTTTTATGAAAAATCATATGGGGAACAAAATTTTTTCTGATCTCGAAGAGACGGTCTCTCCCCCTATCACGCTACTGAATCAAACGATACGCAGCCCAATAAATGCGTTTAAAAAATATTTACTGACCTGTGCGTATTTTTGAGAGCGCTCCAAAACCAAGTAGATTCGCTGTTCAACCGTTTTCTCCAAATCCAATGCAGAATTGATAGCACTTCCACCTACGCTCTTGGTGAAGAGCGCCGTATCAAGAAGCAGGTTAGCGCCGAAAATAGATGCATTAAGACCAACTTGAGCAGAAACAATAGCCAAGCCAAGGCCGACAGTTCCAGTCGTTACAGCAACATTCTTCGTAGTATCAACAGCTGTCTTGGTGTTTTCTGCTCCACGGCTATACAAGTTAAGAAGACGATCAGTTACTGGATAGCCATAGTTTTCGTATGCTGGAATTGCAATATTGTTCGTGGCGTTGTACGCAGTGCCTTCGATATAGTTCAACGTCTTCTCCAATAAGCCAAAACTGTGCTTTGTCTTGTCGTATCCGGACTTTGCCTAAAATTGCATTAAAAAATTTGAAAAGTGAAAAAATTGGATAAAATTTAAAGATACTACAGAGTGAGTAAAAACTGCACTTTTGCGTTTACATTTTTGAAAATGTTTTTTGAAAAAAAACGCAAAAGTACGGTTTTTTGGCTCACTCTTAATGCCTTTTTTCCCTAGCATACCTTTTTAACAAGCGTGTACTCATTGAGTCGATCGTAAGCATCACGAATATACTGAATATGAGCTTCAGCTGGTTTTTCAACTTGAACAGACATTTTTAATTTGAACAAATACTAAAAAGTATAAAAATTAAACACACATCATATCAAATAAACAAGTGCAACATTTAAATATACGACAAAATTTCGAAAGTGAACAAAAAGTAGAAAGGACAAAGTTTCAACTGCAGAATTAAAACGTATGATAAACACCCACCACACTGGACACAAGGAAAAACAGAGAAAAACTAATGTATGTGTAACGAAAAAGTGGAATGATAAACAACGTTTAATCAATGGACAAACCTTCGCGAAAGTTAACGAAAGAGGGATGACCTTCGTAGCGTACTTTGCTCCATGTATTATGCATCAATGATATGCACATTACTAATCAAACTGTAAAGTTCTTCGATTCAAAAATAACACCAACTGACGAGAGCAAGATTCCTGCAAGCGAAAAGCAAAGAAGATGAACAAACCGGCTATTTCACATGAAATTCAAGTGCAAAATTAGGAAAATCCACTGATAAATATCTATTTGTTTACACGATGCGGAAGTGTAATGTGTAAAAATAGGTCGAAAAAGATTCTCTATGATAGCAGAATATCGTAGGAATTAAAATGTTAACTGTTTTAAATCTATATAAAACATATAAAAAAGAGAATCTTTTTTGACGGTAAAGAAATGGAATTTCGACCAAAGAATGGAAAATTTCAGACATATCCTACTACATTTAATGTAGTAGGATCTTTTCAGAAATATTCTACTGCAAAAAAATTTTCGAAAGAATTTCGCGCCTGCGGCGCTGTTTTTTGGCTAAGAGGTCAAGAATTCACAAAATTTTCGAAAAAATATAAGGGGAACCAAGGCGATTTTTCAATTTTTTGGGAAATGTGCAAAAAAATCATAAGGGGCAGTGGCGTATGCACGAGGGGGCGACCACTCCAAATAAAAAAATGAAAAAACAAAAATTAAAAATTTTGCTCAAAAATAGAGTTTTTGATCAATATCAAAATTTTACTAAAAAATTTTGTTCTCAAAAATCGAATTTTGCTCAAAAGTTGCACTTAAAAATGCACCAAAACTGTCACGTGCACACTTGCACTTTTTTCAGTAAAAAGTGAAGGATCAATTTCGACCTTTTCACCGAAAAGTGTGCAATTGGTTAATATTCAACTAAAACAACTAAATTCGCATAACACGAAAACCGTTGGTGAAAGGCGTCGGGAAGGCTGGAATCCAATTGGATTGCGAATGGAAACGAAGTTTTAATAAATTCTGCAATTTTCCTAAAAATTTTGATTTTTTCCTAATTGATTTTAAACCTAATCGAGAAAAAAATTTAAATTTTTTAGGCAAAATTGATGAATTTTTGATAAATTTTACGAAAATTTCGTAAAACTTCGGCAATTACTAAAAGTAGTAGCGCTAAAAAATACAATACTTTTTTCAGGGAAGGCTCAGATCAAAAGATTTTAGTGGGCTTATTAACAATTGGAAAGCGTTTCTGGCCAGGTTAACATCTGGAATGTAAAGGAAAGTGAATGAAAAATTAACAACTGGAAAGTGAAGGAAATGTTTTATCACTTTCCGGTAATTAATATGCATTTTTAAGTGCAACTTTTCACTTTACAATAGGCCTCCCCCTGCTGTGACGAGAGCATTAAAAGGCTTTTCAAAAAACAAACTTCGCAATTTAATTCTTAAAGGTTACTTTTGATGAAAATCGATAGAAAAAACGAGAAAATCGCATGAAAAAGTAATAACCCTTAGTGACATAAAGCTCTGTTTTCGTAAAAAAAAGCGCAAACGTCGGCTTATGACTCAGAAGAAAAGACAGAAATCATAATACAGGGTGGCGTATAAAAAACCGCACTTTCGAGATTTTTACCTCTTCTTTATTTTGGGTATAACTTTTGATTCCGACCATCGTTTCCCATGATCTTGGTATCATTAGATAGCTCTGATTATGGACTATCCAATGACACCAAGATCATGGAAAACGAAGGTCGGAATCAAAAGTTATACTCAAAATAAGGAAGAGGTAAAAATCTCGAAAGTGCGGTTTTTATGCGCCACCCTGTACAATTTTAACGCATAAAATTTCAACAAATCTATCTTTTTTGAGCCAAATATAAAAACTTTTAACAAGATCATAAGAAAACAAGAATCATTAGTCAGTAGCGTATCCAGGACGAAGGGATGAACTAGTGATGCTTCGAAATCTGTTACATGTTTCAAAACATGTAACATGTTTTTTGAAATTCTAAGAAACTTGTTAACAGATTTCGAAGATCACTAGGATGAACCTAGATCAAAAATATAAAAATGAAAAAAATCTTTTTTCCAATATTTTTGAACACAAATTTTTATATTCATTTCAAAAAGCATAATGGTCCCTACCAAAAAATGTCCAAAATCTGCCATTTTTCAACATCGTCCTTTTTTTAACTATACTCATTTTGAGGCGATATCCGAGGCGGGTGGCAAAAAATTCTTTGAATGCGATCCTCTTTTATGGGATGATATCAATAATGTCGGTCTTCGAAATACCTATATTTGTTCTGTATATGCAGCAAAAATGATGGAAAGGAAAAAAAGAGGGCTTATTGTTAATATTAGCTCGGCTGGTGGCTTGCAATATTTCTTCAATGTTGCCTATGGTGTTGGAAAAGCTGCTGTAAGTTTGGGTTTGACTACAAAATGTAAAGTTTAGACGGATCGCATGGCTGTTGATATGGCTATTGAACTAAAACCACTAGGCATAACAGTAATATCAGTATGGCCAGGATTTGTGCAAACAGAATATGGAGAAATTATGGTCAAGAAAGGAGCTGTTACTAAAGCTACAGGCTTATCTCAAGTATATCAAACAGTGCCTGGAAACTTACATTCCCAAAGGGGGATCTCTCCTCCCTTAACCAATCGGAATTTTAGCCATGTATAATGTCTAAATTGTTGCCATTTTTTACAAAATTGTCCGAATTTTCTTTTTTTTTGTAAAAATCATCATTGCTGAGAGTTTCTAGCAAGTTAGGAAATGATAAAAAAAATTTTTAGGAATTGATAGAAAAATCCATGTTAGTTAGCGAAAGCCCAGAATTCGTTGGAAGAGCTATCGTTTCGATTGCATCAGATTCCAAACTGCTGAAGAAAACTGGAAAAATACATTTCACTACAGACTTGGCTAGTGAATATGGTTTTAAAGATCTAGATGGTATGTTAACTTTGAAGACATGTTATCCTAAAATTTTTAGGCCACATGCCGCCTAGTATGAGAAGTGTCAAAGTAGCATTGGAGTATTTTGGGTGGCCAAAATTAGCTAGTTTTACACCGAGTTGTATAAAAATCCCAAAATGGATGATGCACTTTGTTTCGTACAAATTTTAATTATTTTTTAAAATAAATAAATAAATTATTAACATTTTATTTTCTGGAACAACAACATATTCGAGAAATAAAGCCAGATTTGGGCTCCTAAACGAAATTTCTATATTTTTGGGAGAAATTTTAATTTAAAATATTTTTACCATTTCATCATTTTTAAAATCTGCAGAATCTTTGTTATTTTGCTGTCTTCTTTTGCTTACACTCATTTTATATTCTTTTGTATTATATTTTTCATGACGGATAGGTGGCCTAAATTTTTTGTCTTATCAAAAAATCCACTTTTTTTATGTCATCCCAAAAAATTTTAAGGGAAAATTTTAATTTTTAATTAAAAATTTTAGAAAATGAGTAAAATTTGTATTAAAAATGTTTTTTGTGTGTAAAAAACATCGATTTTTTAAAGGGGGTGCATTTTGCGACCATTTGACAGAAAATTTTTTTTCGTAAAAATGATCCTATTGGGAGTAATTTGATGCGAAAAATCAATTGCACCCACTTCTGAAGCGTAAAAACGTCACCTTGACCAAGTTTAGTGAAAAATTGACTTTTTTCGTCGCTCCTTTTCGCTCATCCCTATCTGCAATTACATTTTTAGCAAGATTAGAAGTATTATAAAGAGGAGAAGACTTCTAAAAAGTAATATGGTTTCCATGTGAATGTAAGTAGAACCGCCTCTGGTGATCCTGGATCTGAACCAGGCTAAAAATGGCGCCCGTACCTATTGCAGAAAGGAATGGCCGAAAAGGGCGACGAAAAACGATAAAAAAGCGAAAAAATAGGCAATTTTTTACGAAAACTTGGTCAAGGTGGCGTTTTTACGCTTCGGGAGTGCGCGCAATCGATTTCTCGCATCAAATTACCCCCAATAGGATCATTTTTACGAAAAAATGTTTTTCTCCCGCAAAATGCATCCCCTTTAAATTTTTTTCAAAAACTTTTTTTTGCAAAAAACAAAAATTCACATGTTTTTAAATTTTTCAAAAGTTACCTTGGCGTTAAATTTTCTCGTCTTGCTCGATTCTCTGCAACTCTTTTTACAATTAGATACCTATGCAAAACTTCGTTCATAAATAAGAATTCTCTAATAAAGAAAAATGGGGTTTCAAATCTAAAATAATTCTAATCCCAAAGGGAAAATATAAAATTAAATAGCTGCCATCTTGCTTTTATTTTTCTCAACAGGCTAGCATTTACACCTAATCAATATTTTAGATTACATTTAGCTAGTACTCCCCCACGTCATTCAAGTATACATAGTCTAGTTAGTGGTGAAAGAGATCTGGTCAAAGATTACAAAAAATTATGGAGGCGACGGGTGCAGTAGATTGTGTAATCTGGAAGAAAAATTATTTTTAAGGTAAAAATATGCGCTGAACACGATGCCGCCAAAATAAAATTCAAAAAAGTTGAAGAAAAAATCGAAAAATTCGAATTTCTGAAAATAGTGGTATTTTTTCTTGTTAAGGCCATAACTCCACGTAGGAATTGAATTGAGAGCTCGTTGACCACTCTTGTGAAAGCTGATGATCTGCGCTACAGATTTTATATTGACACCTATAGCAAATTTTCGCTTCAATAAAAGTTATACTCCAATCTTTGAGCATGCCTTGATTTTTCGACCGAGTTTTTGGCAAAGATCGACATTTTTGATCCAGTTATGAGGGTTTTTAGCCAAAGTGGTTGTCAAAAAATATGTAGCCCAGGTTCCCAGAGAAATTTTGGTATATTGGGTTTGGTATGTTAGCACAGGAGTTTTTTGAGTTGAAGCTAGTTTATTCATGAAAAATGGTGATTTTTCGATATTTTCAGCGTAGCAAGATCTCAAAACCTATGTTAGCTTATTTCTTTTTGCCAAAAAATGAGTTGTTTTAACGTTTTGGGCTATGGCCAACAATTTCTGATAATTTTAGACCAATTTTGAAAAATTTTATTTTTGGGTCCAGATTCGTGGTTCAGGGCAAAAATGGTAGATTTTTAAGACTCATTGTCTGAAGGTCTTATACCATTATTATTTTGGTGAAAATTTAAAAAAACTTGAAAAATCTTGAAGAAATATCGCATTTGAAAAATCGAAAACTTTAAAAAAAATTTTAGCCAGAAACTTCGATCTTAGACCTATGGCAACTCGATAGTAGAAACTACTAGAGGAGTCAGCGTTAATTTGATTTAGATTTGAATCACTTCCGGTTTTTCTTTCAAATTAAAAAATTGATCTTTATCCAATATAAGCCCACAATGTCCGAATTCGCCCATCTCTTTTCATGACTTGAGCTATAATTATCCAAAATGATGTATTCTGTTTAAAAAAACTATATGAATCATGTAATTGATCAGTTCAATTTCTCAATATTTTGAGCTTTTTTCTACGTAAACTTGATAAACATCGACTTTTTTGTTCGATTATCTTGATCGACAATTTACAAAAATTTCCGGTTCTGCCCGTCAACGACCTTTGTCTGACGAATTTGATGGTTGATAGCCCGATCGTGAAAGGAGATAGGCTATTTAAAAGGTTCCAGTAAGTTAGTTGTAAAGAGAACTTTTTGTTATTTTCTTGTTTTGTAAACTTTTTGCTGTGCATTTCCTTGAAATAAGGACTCTATAGTGATTTTTATTTTCTTTTTTGTTTAGACATGAAGTTGATTATTGCTTGCTGCTTTTTGGCGTTGGCTTTCGTTGCTGAAGCTGGTATTCTTGGTCTTGGAAAAACCCAAAGTGCTGCAGTAGAGGGAGTTTTGCTATG
>JAQGBS010004424.1:0-10323 GCA_034698545.1 Acrobeloides obliquus
AGGACGCCTAAAAATCGAAAGGACGCCTAAAAATCGATAGGACGCCTAAAAATCGAAAGGACGCCTAAAGTGCATTAAAGCCGTGAGTTGTTCTACAGGGCTAATTGTTCGTGGTGAATTGTCCCCCGGTTCAATTGTCATGCGGAGAATTGCTGATACGCCGTGAAATGTCCTAGAGTCCGATTTAAACGCTAAATTGTTAGTGACCTCTTACTTTTTTGCCAGATATAATACTACAAATGAAACCAGGTGATACATAGAGAAATAAAATAACATCCTTGATATCAGATTGTTCCAAAGTTCACTTTTTTGATACTGTATCGAGATACAGTATAAAAAAGTGAAAACTTAAAAACGAAGTCTGCGCGAACAACCTGATAATTGATCGACAAAAAAATATTGTAATAACCAAAAAAAACAAGATAAAAAATACAAATCAAATATAACAGAAAATTCAAAATAGGCATATATTCAACTTTTCATTATTAATTTTCTTCCATTTTCTCTTCGTCGACAGATTCATCGATTTCATAATCAGAATTAATAAATTCACCCAAGAGATCCACTTCAATATCGCTATTTTGGCACTTCCTAAATGTTCAAGTGTATAGAATGTTACAAAAAATACAGCCATTTGGACATTTTTTGGTGAAAAATTTTCAAAAAATATTTTTCTCCCAAAATAACTCAGGAGTATTTTTATGCGAGAAATCGATTGAACACATCGAAAAACCTTGAAAACGCCTCTCAGATCATGAAATATCCAATTTTCATATTTTCAAGTAGGAATTCCTACCGCAAATAACTGAAAAAAATACGAAAATCGTATATTTCATGACCTGGGAGGCATTTTCAAGATTTTTAGATGCGTGCAATCGATTTCTCGCATAAAATTATCCCAATGAGTTATTTTGGAGTAAAAATTTTTGAAAAATTTTCGCCAAAAAATGACCAAATAAATGGTTTTTTTTGAACACCCTGTAAACAATCAACTTGTGTCAAGTATTAAAAAATTACTGAAGAGTTTCAATTGATTTGTCAAGCAGTTCTTCCGTTTGATTCCCATGATCAATAACGCACTTGACTGAATCCGGATTTTTCTTTAGAATATTGACTTTAGTAGTGGCCAGCAATTCCTTCAACGCTTTGATTTCTTCATCATCTTCGTCCTTCTTTTGCTTGACAATTTGAGTATTGAAAGCCTTGTGAATTTCTGGTTCCTATTGAAAAAAAAACATGGAAATAGTTCAAATTATTAAAAAATCTTGGGGGCTATTAAAGTTTAAGGGGCGTAGAAAAATTGAAAAATTCGTTAAATTTTTCCAGAAAATGACCCATTTAGCGCAATTTTCTCATGAGGAATTCAAAAAACGCACTTCCGAAGAATAAAAAGTTTTGTAAGAGGACTTGTAAGATTTTGTAAGAATTCGTCAAAAATTTAAAAATTTGTCAAAATTCGTCAAGGGTACCAGCATTCAATAACTTGCTCGATGGATGATGACTTGTATAGCCTCTCAAAAATCGTTCTCGGCTTCCAAGTTAAATGATCTTTGCTCAAAACAGTGTTAGGGAAGTGTTTTTACGATTCGAGAGTAGTGCGTTTTTTGGGTTCCTCGTGAAAAATTAGGGGACCATTTTCTGGAAAAAAATGAATTTTCAAATTCATTTTGACTTGAATAGCCCCCAAAAATCTTCTTACCTTAAAATTAGCCATTCGATTAATTCCAAAATATTCAATCTCCAAATTTTCTTCTTCCGAATTCACTGCCGCATTCATCGAATTAAAGCGCTTCGATCGAAATTCTTGTTTTACACTGCTCGAGTCACGATATTCCGAGTTTTCGGTTCGCCGACCAAGCTTTTTCAAACGCGCATTTCCATTTTGACAAACAATCAAATGCTCAGCCATTTGTTCTCCATTCATAGTTTCGAATGGGCATGCCGTGCAAGCCATGAGGTATAGCTCGGTTTGAGTCACAAAGGGAGAATGAAGCGACTGATAATGATCGACGCGACGGATCAAATTGGCTGGATTACACGGACTCAAAATCCGATGCAATTCCATCGAGTGTGGGCACGCCGTTTCATACAAACAATTAGCCATTTCACAGTGTCTAAATAATTTTGTAATTTTAATATTCATGCAAAGAAAAAAACTTACTGCATAGCACGGAAGTGACTTTTTGGCTTTCCTATGACCTTCGAACATTCGACACAAATCGTTGGCTTCACGAAATCATATACCAACTTACTTTTTGCATGCCCAATATCTTGAGAAAACACTTGAAAAAAAATATTTATTTGAAATCCAAAATTCCAACTAACTTTTTCTGTTAATTTTCACACGCTGAGGATTACTCACGGGTTCGTGCATTTTCCTATGCTTTTCCACTTTTTCTTGTAAAGTTCCAGATGAGCTTTCTGTTATCTTCGTCACACATTGAGCGCATGCATGATTTCGCTCTAAAAATTGTTCAAATGAGTAAATTTTGTTGGGTAAATCAAGGGCTATATAACCTCTTCACAAATTAACCATATTAATCATTTTCGTCGAATAAAATCAAAAATCCTAATGGTTCCTCATGATTTTTGTTAAAAAATGATCAAAATTTCGTATTTTTTCACCAAAAAGATCGCCATTTTTTCATTTGTTCTACAAAATTGTAATTTTCTGTGCATTTTCAGCTTAAAAACAAGCATTTTTCAACAAAAAAATTCGCCAGTGGCGCTGGTTTGTGCATTGACTCAAGGATTTCAACAAAATTTTCGTCAAAAAATTTGTAGAGTTTTGAAAAAATCGTAAAATTTGTCAAAAATTAAAGAAATCATCAAAAATTGTAAAATTTGAACAATCCGTCAAAATTTGAAAAATTCGTTTTTCACCAAAATTGTCCAAATTTTTCCATTTTTCAACAAAAAAGCCCAAAAAATTACATTTTTAAACCAAAAGTTCTTCAATTTCTGAGCATTTTCAGCATAATTGTCCAATTTTGTCACAAAAATAACCATTTTTCAACAAAAATGGTCCAAAATTTGACGCTTTTTCACCAAAATTCAAAATTTTCGGAAGCATTTTCAACAATAAAACAAGCGTTTTTCGAGAGAAAAAATTTTCGCACAAAAAATCTCAATTGGAGACCCTTATGTCTTTTTACGATCTATGATTTTTCATCTAAAATTGGCCAAATTTTCCTAATTTTTCATCAAATTCGACCAAAATTTGCAATTTTTCCATCAAAACTCGTAATTTTCTGGGGGCATTTTATGTTAAAATGCAAGCATCAGGCTAAATTAGAATCACTCACAACTCGGCACCTACCTAAATCATGATCCATTAAATGCTGCACATAAGTTTTATGAATCACAAACGGCTTTGTTCGATCACCAACCGATACATTAAATGTGAGCAAGCAGAATGGGCAAAGAAGCAACATTGAATTGAGATGTGTTGAAATAAAATGCTTGAAGAGGGCACCGCGTACTGAGGTTCTAAAAAAGTTAACATCACCACAAAAAATCATAATGGTTTTTCACCAATAATAACGAAAATTTCCTATTTTTTCACCAAAAAAGGTCCAAAAATTTCCATTTTTTCTACAAAAATTGAAATTTTCTGAGTATTTTCAGATTAAAAATAGGCGTTTCAAGAAAAATTTGAATTTTTCAGCATTTTTTTTTACTTTCTTTTCGATGTTCCCCCTGAAGCCTTACCTAAATTTGCACTTCTTGCAATGATATGGCGCTTCATAATCACCGTGCTTTTGCTTGTGACTCGGTAAATTGTTGGCTCGAATAACCGATTCGCAGATAATGCACGCCACTAAGTCGGGAGAGACGAGAATCGAATTCTTTTTGTGAACTCGGTGATAGTGCAACTGCATGCGATGAGGATTTGGCTGGACCAACAAACATTCCGGACAAGTTCGCAGGCGTACCTCGTCATCTCTAACAAATGGATCTTGTGAAGAAGAGTTTTGGAGCTGTGCTATCTGCATATTCGTGACGTCTTCTTCGGCGTGCGACTTGAAACGGCAAACATGAGACCACAGATGGTACATAAAGCTGATATTATTTCGAAGTCGTTTGCCACATCCATTATAAGTGCACTAGAATAAAACAGATTAGAAATAAGATACAATAACCATACATGGGCAAGGGGGGCTCCCCCAATTCGTCGTATTGGGAAAATTTTAAAGAAAAAATAGAAACTAATTCGTACTTTTTGGTAAAAAAAAACGCTTAAAAACACAAATTCAATTCGTATTTTGGATCCAGTCCCCCCCCCTTCTCCATGTATAACGAAAGAGACCGGGCAAAAGCTGGTTCTTGTTTTTTGTGCGTATTCTATCGGAAAAAGAAAAAAACCGCGTCAAATTTCGAAATTTCCACTTTCACTTTGTACCTTAAACTGTCCTTGAAAATTATCATCAAATTCCACGGCTTCCTTCGGTCGAGTTTCAACTATTTCAATGTAACTGTTCAAGCTTTGAACTGATCGCCTGATTTTTTCATTAAACGAGGATGTAGTGGCAATTTGATTGTTGGCTACAGAAAAGGCACGCTTATTTGGAGGACCATTGTCGTTAGAATGAAAGCTATTGTTGGGCGAATTTCTCTTTCGCTGATAATCTATTTCTTTTATAATCTGTTGATGTGACAACAAGGCTGACGGGGGTATGGTTTTCGAAAATAAATTTACCTAAAAAATGGCTATTAAAAATCTTTAAAACATTTTAAAGTCGTCAACTTACATTCTTTGAAGCCAAATCCATCAAAAGGTTATTCGTTTTCATTGCAATCGGCTAGAAAGAAAAGGCGCTTCGAAATAAAATTTAAAATTACCTGAACATGTGTACTATTTCGAATCGCCGAAGTCGATGCTACATTCGAATGGATTTTCGATAATGCATTTCGATAGCCAGCTGGTGAAAGAGGAGTATGACCGTTTGATGGATTCTTAAAAATAGCTTAAGCAACGAGTTTAAAAACAATACCTGCGTATTCGTACATATGCCATGCTGGTCGCTCAATCTGGGGCTTGATGAACCAGCTAGAAGAGACTGTATGCTAATTGGAGTTTCTTTAGTAATAGCCACTGTTGCACCAACATGATTTTCTGACAAATTGTTTCGTGAAGTTTTACTGAACTCATCGTCATCATCACTTAACGTTACTATTTCACATCTATTCATAGTGAGGGACATCCTATAAGTTTTATGTTTATTTAAAAAAAAGTAAATTCAAAAAAGCAAGACGAAAAGTAGGAATCTACTCTACACGTAGATTAGACCCGAATCTAAGGCTTTAGGACTTTTCACAACGATATAAAAAATCGCGATGAACTTTTCACAGCAATCGATTTTCTCCACTTTCCCATAGTCAAAATTAAAAAATTCCTTCATATGTTTTTTCCTTCACGTGTTCCCAATAACAAAAAACCCCGGGATACAAAAAATCAGCCGATTTGGTAAAAAATTTTAAAGAAAAATCGAATTTTTTACCTCTTGTGGTAAAAAATTTAAATTTTCAACAAAAAATTCAAATCGGCTGAGGGTTTTTCGATATGGGGAATTCGAATCTGGAGAAATTTTTTGATTTTGACAATGGGAAAGTGAAGGAAATCGATCGTTGTGAAAAATCCGTTATGAAAAGTCCTAGGTCCGAATCTAATCTACGCGTAGATTAGATTCCGGATCTAATCTATGGTAGAATAGATTCGTTCCAAATGCAGAAAAGTTAAATCAATGTTAGCCAATGCAGATTCAAGTTCTAACAAAAATGAATACGAGTCAAAACGAAAAGTATCGTAATCAGTCGATTTAAAATAATGGGCAAGTATCCCAAATTATCTTCTCTATAAAAATTTTCATACAAAATAAACACCATACATGGACAAGGGAGATTGATGTTTTTGGCTAGAATACAAAGGGGTCTAGAACATAAGGGTCTCCGTTTATGTTTTTTACCAAAAATTTCTAAATTTTTTGGATAAAACTATAAAGATCTCCCTTATGTTTTTGTTCCGAAATTTTATAAAATTTTTGGTTAAAATTATAAGGGTTCCCTTGTTTTTTATTTTAAAAATTTGGCCAAACAATATATTTTTCTAAATATCCAAAAAATTTTAAGAGTGCAGAAATAAACTTTTTGTTTGATAAATTAGAGCTATTCCAAACAATGCATGCAAATAGAGTTCAAATATAGATAAAAGAATGCTAGGTTAAGTTTGAAAATTAGTGTTTGTGAATTTTTCACAGTTGTAACTTTTGTTCACGAATTTGTGCCTTTCTTCAGAACCCGAGGTGGATATATCCATCCCTTGTCCATGTATGATGAACACAATAATTTCGAGCAAAAAAGTACTTGGAAGCATAAAACTTTTATGGTATACACACCTAACGCAAAATTACAAATTATTTATTCCAAAGCGTAATAAAATATGCCGCACAATTATTTAGTCCAAAATGTTTAAAACCGAATCACACAAGAACAACAATTATAGAAAAAAATATAAATCAACATAACTACACATGAATAAAACGATTGCCAATCGACTATTTTACTTCGATAGCTCCAACGCCTTTGATAATGTCTTCTGTGTTGTCTTGGTTCTCCTTTTTGTCATGTTCTGCTGGTTTTGCTGATGTAGCCTCCTTAGTCGACGAATCAGATTGAGCCGAAGTAGCGCCTAAATGAATCTTTACTCAAAAATCGAAATTTTTGCTTAAAAAATTGAATTTTCCCAAAAATCGAAAATTTTGCTCAAAATTCAAGATGGAGACAAAAACGGTTAAAAAGCAGAAAATGGAAATGATTCAATCCTTAAGATTTTCCAAGCATAATAAAATGACTACACACCTTCATCCTGGTTCTTATTATTCTTGAAGAATCGGCTACGACGAAATTGGCGACGCCCACCGCGACGATATCCGTTCTTGTTTACTTTGACTTCGTTCTTATTATCAGAGGCATCCGCTTCTTTCACACCATTTTTTTCTTCCTTTGGCGGATCAGGTGAGCGAGAAGAGCGACGACGGCCTAAAATTTCCTACCACATGGGGAGAAAGTTCGGGGAATAGGGATTGTTGATCAGCGAAAGTTCAAAGAATCAAGGTGATAATTTTTAGGGCGCTTTTCAATGTTTCAATATAGGGTGCCTTGAAAATTTTCACCTTGATTCGCCAAACTTTTGGATCTAGGAAGGTTGACAACGGTTGTTTTTTCTAAAAAAGCGATTTTTATATATTAAAAATGAAAATAAATATTAGAAATTGTGAAATTTGATTAAAATTTTGAAAAAAATTCAACTAAAAATTACAAAATTTGGAATGCTTTTAACAACTTTTCGCTTTTTTAGTTGGCAACCTTCCTAGAGCCGAAAATTTTGCCAACCAAAAATTCCTATTCCCCCGAACTCTTGTCAAAATTCCCCCAAAACTTTTTCTTCCCTGATAATTATAAACATACATTTTTTGTTTTCACTTTCTTTTGTTGAAAGTGTTTTCAGTTTTTGAAATTGGGCAAAAGTTTTTGGACCCGATCGGATGTTTTCAGTTTTTATTAAAAACCAACAAACCTCGATATACACGCTGACGACGATATGGTTGGCGATCAAACCTCTCACCACGATAACCAGAACGGTCACGATTGTTTTGAAAAGGACGACGCGAACCTTGATAGCGACCACCATCACGATCTAACAAAATATATTCATATCACAATTCGGAACTAGCATTGATTAGGTTATTCTATTGAACGTAAAATTTTTCGAAAAATTTTGTTCATCATCTGGAATTGATCTCTCTGGGGGTAATTTTATGCGGGCAATGCGAATTTCACATTTCCGAGACCTAAAAATCTTTCCCCGAATCAAGAAAAGGCTATTTATAGGCATTTTTGACAAGAATGACATGCCATACGTCATATAAATAGCCATTTCTTGATCCGAGAAAAGATATTCAGGTTTCGGAAATGGAAATTCGGATTCCCCACATAAAATTACCCATAGAGGGATTAATTCCAGATAAAACATATTTGAAAAATTTACTTTTAGTGGGATATCTAATCGATACTAGTTCTCAAAATTCACGGAAAACAAACCATGCGGACGAACAGCTTCACGACTGCGATACTCAGGACGTCGCAAATAGTTGTTGTAGTAAGCTGGACGATTAAAATCGTTGTAATATGGCAATCGAGGGCGATCGAAAGAATCTTTGAAGACGAAGATAATGTGAGATCCTTGCACTTCGGTACCATTCGGACCGGTTACATTCGACGCTTCGAGACCTTTCTTGCCTTGAACTACATCGAATTGCACAGTTTCATTATGGCCGAGTGTGCGCAGAGTAGGCTTGCGAATTCGAGATTTAGCAATCGCCAACTAGAAAAAAGTTAAAGACTGAGTTCGTTTAAAAATGAAAATTCGTTAACAATTGAAAAATCAGTCAAAAATGGAAAAATTCGTAAAAGGAGAGCCAATTGAGGCGAGTTATGGCAAAAAATTTTTCAACAAAAATTTCGAAATTTAAACTCGAATTTCATTTCGATTTCGAAGATTGCTATTTCAACCGATCACGACTACTTTTTTTCGATATCCATGTCAGCATCCTCTTCGATGCCAAAAAATTTTTTTTCCAAACTTGTTATTCATATCTTATGAATTTAAAAACTAACCTGATGGACAAAGACATCCTGTTGATCATCATCGCGTTGAATGAAGCCATAGTTCTTCCGGAATGAATACCATTTAACTTTTCCCGTGACGCCTTGTTGAAGGACTTCCTTCTTCTTTTGCTGTTCTTCCCAACGACGTTGCTCTTCTTCAGGCGAAATTCGGAATCGGCCACCAAAGCGTCCCGACTGGAAATTCATTTAAAGGGGAGTGCAGACCGAGGCCGATCTCGGTCGTATAAAATTTTTTTTAAACTAGGGGTAATTTTATGCGAGAAACCGATTGCAACTATTTTCAGAGCGTGAAAACGCTTCCCTGATTCAGGCAATTTTAGGGTATTTTTTGCTATTTTACCCCTAGAAATTCATTTAAAAAATTTTTCCAACCGAGATTGGGCCTCGATCTGCATTGGGCCTCGACCCCCTTTAAAAGTCCCGTGTTAAAAAAGGAAAAATTACCGTGCGATTTCGATCATGATAACGTCCACGGCGCTGATTGTCATCCGACTTCTGGCTTTGATTGACCCTTGTTTGCTCGCCATCTTTCTGTGCATCTTCATCCTCGTTGTCAGGCTTTGGGCTATCACATTTAACATCCGTTATCGCGACATCCTTTTCTTTAGGTTGAGCAATTTCGCTGTTGTCGTCTTGTTTAGTGTCAGAATCATCAGTTCCAAGATTTCCTGCCTTTGGATCAATAGCTTGAGCATCCTTAACTAGCGTTTCATTGCTACTAGTGCCATTAATATTTTCAACATCAGCTTCCGTCATGTTTAAAAAAATAGTGCACGCTTTTTAGATACCTTAAAAGTGAAGAGTATTCATATAGAGTGGACTTGAAAAAACCGGAATTTTGCCGTTTTTTGACAAAAATTTTTTTCAAAAGTGATCTATTAGGGATAATTTTATGCGAGAACTCAATTGCGCATTGAAAAATTCTGAAAGTTCTAACTTAGCCATGAAATCGTCATTTTTTCGATTTTTTCTTCAAATTTTTTCGCCAAGAAACGGCAAAATTCCGGTTTTTTAAAGTCAACCCTGTAGTTTTCTAGACGAAAAAAGTAAATGCGATTATAAAGTACAAGGTAGGGACTAGGGTTGACGGGAAAATTTTTCCCGAATCGGGAATTCCCGAAGATTCCCCCCACCGAAAATGGCTATTTTTCAATTTTGAGAATGAATTTAAAATAAAGTGGTCAAATAAAAGTTGAATAAAAGTGGTCAAAACCTCATTGAAATATCAAAATTTGTTTAAAAAGTAAAATTAATGGAATTTTTAGAAGTGAATCCTAAAGTAAAATAGTGCGTAAAGGATTAAACGGGGTCCAAAGTATGGTCAAGTAGAAAAATATTTTAAGAATGACCTTTCTAGGGGTAATTTTGGCTGAAAAATCCATGTTTTGAGGTCAAAAAATGCCCACGATCAAGGAAATTTTTTTGGATTTTTTGAGTGTTTTTTGGACTTTTCAGCCAAAATTACCCCTAGGAAGGTCATTCTTAAAAAAATTTTCTACTCGACCATACTTTGGATCCCTCTTAAAGCAAAAAACACTCCAAATTTTTTTACTCTCACATTGCTCTATAACTCTCCAAAAGTGGACTTGCCCTTTAACATTTTATTGCCCTCATTTATCCTTATATTTTAATGGA
>JAQGBS010004425.1:0-10322 GCA_034698545.1 Acrobeloides obliquus
GTCTTTGTTTCAACCAGGAATTCCTAGAGATGATTTCCTTCCTGATAGATCATTTTTTCAAGATAGGTATGTTCATGCTGGCATAAATTTTTCTATACAATATTTTTTTCTCTTACATATTTTTTCTCACGTCGCGATGCCGTCATGATGATTATCAGGACGACGTCATGACGTCATCGCGACGTCACGATGGTGTCAGGACATCATGACAGCGTCGAGGCTTCATGACAGCGTCGCGGCGGTCATGACGGCATCGAGACGTCACGACAGCGTTGCGGCGTCATGACAGCGTCACGACGGCGTCGAGGTTTCATGACGGCATCCCGATTCACGACGGCGTCGCGGCGTCATGACGGCATCATGACATCACAACCGCGTCACGACATCATTACGGCGTCGCGACGTCACGACGGCGATCCGTTCATGTTCAAACTTCATTTCGGGAGATTTTTCGTGGGGCTTGTTTTCTTAATTGACTTTTAAATCATCGTTTTAGTTCTTCTACACCGGGTCTATTACAAGTCGTCATTCCTCCTGGTCGAACAGATGTCGATTTACCCGAATCGTCATTAACTAGATCGAGAAGTGTACCACATTATACACCAAAAATCAGATCCACAACCAGAGACGTCACAACAACTCATGAGCTCATGCCAGCACACTCGATTCACTCAGTTCTCGAGCGTCTCAACGAAGAACAATACAAGTAGTTTTAGGCTTATATACTAGATCTTTTCACTCGTTCTTAGGAATGAGACATTCAGAGACTCGATGAAAATTTTACAATCAACCAACACAACACTCAACCATGAGCTTCAAAGATTACGAGAGCTGTATAGAGAGCTCGAAGAAGCCAGCTACCTAAAGATGGCAAATGCGCAACGTACCGAGCAGGTTAACTATTAGTACTTTGGTCGATTTCCTCTTTATTTCCTCTCTCTAAGAAAACGAAAATTCACTGGGACCTGTCTAGTTTATGCTTGAGTAAACCCAAAGGAAGTGCCCGAATTAATGAAAGGCCATAATTTTCTATTTTATGGGCTATGAAAAATTTGTATACTTTCTTTCATTGGGATCATTTAGTTTCTAGTCAAGTTTATTCTTTAGAAAAATCGTCAAAAGGTCGAGATGTTCAATCGACGTATCTATGACTTGTGGCTGGAAATGGCTAGTCTTAAGCGAAAAGTAAGAAGCTTTATAAGCTATATAAACTTGATTGTAGATAAGGGAATTAAAAAGTGTTACGGAAGATAACTTGGACAGTCATCGAATGGAACTGGTCCAATTTGCAGCCAAAATGGAAAACCTTATAGCACAACGACAATTTTTGGTGCGTAAAAATTCTTCTATTTTTTATCAAGAATATAAGTTTAGAAAAGCATCAGACTAGATCAAACGAATCGTGAGTACCAAGAAACCATTGATGAGCTAAAAAAGAGATACGATGAAATTGTTTCACTAAATTCCCATGTACGTTGATTGTTTTCTAGATGCATAAATAGATTATTTTAGCTAGAAACTGAACGAAATGAAAAGCATTCGAAAATTCTATCACTCGAGAACTCCATCAAACAAACAGGTGATGAGAGAAGCCGATTAGAAGAATATTTGAAGAAGATACAGCTGCTGCCCGAACTAACTGAAGCATTGGGTAGAAGGACACGATCTCTTAGTCCAGGTAAGATAAAAGTTATACACTTTCTTGAGACCTCGAAGATAGGTCCTAGACGACAAAGTATGAAGGTTCGAGTTTTTATCCTAATGGTGTTAAGCATCAATTGGAAATCATGTCTGCTGCCAAAAATGTGGAGCCGATATGTGACAGAAATTATCATGTGCTTAGATCTAGGCTTAGGTATAAGCCTAAGCTTAAGCCTAGGCTTAGGCTTAAGCTCAGGCCTAGGCTTAGGTCTAAGCCTAAGCCTAGGCTTAGGCTTAAACCTAGGCCTAAGCCTAAGCTTAAACTCAAGCCTAGGCTTAAGCTCAAGCCTAGGCTTAGGTCTAAGCCTAAGCTTAAACCTAGGCCTGAGCTTAAGCCTAAGCCTAGGCTTAGGCTTAAGTCTAGGCTTAAGCTTAAGCCTATCCAAAAATATCAAAATCGGATAATAACTCGAATCTTCATACTTTGTCGACTCGGACCTTCGATTTCTAAAAAAACGTGTCTTAATTATTTTGTAGGAACTTCTATGCCATATGACACGTTACGAAATGTAAAAACAGCATTAAGTCTTCAAGCTCACGAGCTAGAGACCATGAAAAAGGAACTCGAAAAGATCAAATCCGATAATAGCGACTTAGAAACAAGATTATCGCAGGCTAGACTGGCGGAAAGAGAAAAGGAAAAAGCCCTGCATCAAGAAAGAATTACTACACAAGAATTGTAATAGAAAATACAAAGTTTTATTCACATAAAATTGTTTAGAAAATATGAACGTGAGCAATTGGAAAATCAAGTGAAGAAACTGGAAGAAAAGTCTCAAAGAGGTGAAACAGAAAAGATCGTATTGAAAGCAAAACTAGATAAACTCGGCGAGCAACTCATAGAAATTCAAAAGTAATCGTTTCATTACATTGTCACAACTAGGGGTGTCGGCGGTCGGCAAATTTGGCTTTACCCGGCTACCGGTTAACCGAATTTTTATGGACCGATTCATGAAAAATCTTCAGCGTATGCAAATCATGAATCAATCAACTTGAGCAAATTGTGCCAAAAAATGTTTCATCGGTTAACCGACCGCCAACAACCCTAATCACAACCATGAAAATGTCAATTTTTAGCTCCCATAAAGCTGCACTCGATGACCTTCGGTCAAAACAGCAAGAAGAAATGGAAACGAGATGGTCACAACTTTTATCCGAGCAAGAACAACGAGAACGAAATGCTGATGAACGTGTTCATAAAGCGCAAGCAGAATGTCAAAAACTCAGAGAGGAGCTTGCTACACAAAAAGAACATCTTCTTGAAGCGCAAAGGGAGCTTGCCTTAGAAAAAAGAAAAAGCTCTGAAAAAGGTTTTCTAACTTTTCACGCATGAAAACAAAAACATCTGAATTCTAGATATCGTAATTAGCGAATCACAGAGACGGGAAAAACGTTTATCCGAAGAAAATCATTCTCTGAACAAGCAACTCCAAGACAGCGAAATAAAGATAGTAGAACTAGATAAAAGATTGGACGAAGTCAACGAACGTCATGATAGTTTGAACGAAGCACACGAAGAGGTTTGTTTAAAAAAGATTTAAAGTGAAAAAGAAATTTAGCTCAAACTAGAAAAAGCCACTCTCAATAAGGAAAATTCACAGCTAACAGATGAAGTCAACCTGCTTCGTGCGGAAATCATGCAAAACATGACCAAGAATGAGGCACAGCACCAAGCTCAACAAGGTTAGATTTGAAAGGGCTAGTTTTATGCGAGGAATCGATTGCGCGCATTGTCAAAGCTTGGAGACGCTTCCCTGATCCTGATTCAGGGAAATAAGAGTGTTTTGTATTGAAGCGAAAATTGAAAAATTTTGGGTTTTCTGCTTAAAAGTCAAATTCCTGGGGGTAATTTTATGTGGAAAATCGATTCCCGAAGCTTGAAAATGCTTCCCTGACCCTGGGGTTTTTGAGTAGTAATCGTTGAAAAATTCATTTTAGACTTGACTATAGAAATCGAGACTCTAAAAGAAACTATACAAGAAAATGAAAAGTCTATCGAACAACATCGGACATCAATAAAAGATTTAGAGATCAACTTAGAAACAGTATGTTTTCCGGTCGTTTGATGTTTCGAAACGTTTTTATGTTTTTGAGGATTTCTCCGGAAATATAAAGTCAATCCTGATAGTTTTGGTGTGGTTAGAACGCTGGATTTCGTAGCAATCGAATAACACCAAAATCGTGCCATAACTCTTTCTGATTGAGGAGATATTGCATAATTAGTATAAAAAAATGTCAGTTTTTCGACATTTTTACTAATTATGCAATATCTCCGCAACCAGAAAGAGTTATGGCATGATTTTGGCGTCATTCGATTGCTACGAAATCCAGCTTTCTAATGACACCAAAAATATCAGGATTGGCTGTATATTTCCTGAGAAATCCTTAAAAACATAAAAAACGTTTCGAAACATCAAACGACCTGTTTTCCAGAAAAAATATTTTTCAAAAAACTATTTTAGAATATCAATAAACTGCATATCATACAAAAAGAACTTGATGAAAGTAAGAGGGAAATCCAAAACAGGCTAGAATCGGAATCCAATTTAAACAAAGAAAAAACTACTTTGATTATGTAAGGTTCATTTTATACACTCTATATAGTGACACCCCCTTCAATTCTATATAGTGACCTCTCCCTGGGGATGTCACTATATAGACGTTTGACTATATAATAATTTGACATGTTGCTTCAGTGAGCGAGACCAATTGGCAGAAAACATTACAAAAACCAAGCAAGAACTAGATGAAAGTAGTGCTAACGTCGTAGAGCTTCAAAAACAGTTAGCCGAGTTAGAGAGAAAGGTATGGTAAAAAGAAAATCTTAACAAAAAAATATTTTCATTTACAGAACATCGAATATCAGAATACAATGCAGCAACTAAAGTCGGAACAAAATTCACTCCGAGATCAGTTGAAACAAGCTATAGCCGAACTTAAGCTAACCCAAGGTAATCATCAAATCTCATGACTCATTGAAGATCCAATTTAGAAAACCTTGATGAAACTGACAACAGGCGCAAAAAAGAACTGGAAGAGTACAATTTAAAAATTCGACAAAACGAGCTCACAAAACAAGAAGAAATCAACAGAATACTATCAGAACACGAAGAAGTATTCACACGTATTCAAAAAGAAAAGGTAAACATCAGAGGTGGATTGTTATATTTGACAAGTGTCAAGTGAGCCAAAAATGAATGAAAAAGTTGACAAATGGACACTTAAAAATGACAAGTGACAAGTTCACTCAAAAACCGACAACTACTCAACGGGTTTTCGTGTCAATACACTGACCAATTCAACTTGCGTCACAACTCCGGCACAACGAGTTGTGCCATAGTGCAACGGCACAACTGCTAACGTCGTGCCAAGCGCGGCACGAACGATAACGTACAGCCTTATCACTTGTCACTAATCAAGTATACATTTGAATGATTTGTTGGGGTCTATTGTTGTAGTTAACTACAACAATAGACCCCAACAAATCATTCAAATGTATACTTGATTAGTGACAAGTGATAAGGCTGTACGTTATCGTTCGTGCCGCGCTTGGCACGACGTTAGCAGTTGTGCCGTTGCACTATGGCACAACTCGTTGTGCCGGAGTTGTGACGCAAGTTGAATTGGTCAGTGTATTGACACGAAAACCCGTTGAGTAGTTGTCGGTTTTTGAGTGAACTTGTCACTTGTCATTTTTAAGTGTCCATTTGTCAACTTTTTCATTCATTTTTGGCTCACTTGACACTTGTCAAATATAACAATCCACCTCTGATGTTTACCTTTTCTTTTTGAATACGTGTGAATACTTCTTCGTGTTCTGATAGTATTCTGTTGATTTCTTCTTGTTTTGTGAGCTCGTTTTGTCGAATTTTTAAATTGTACTCTTCCAGTTCTTTTTTGCGCCTGTTGTCAGTTTCATCAAGGTTTTCTAAATTGGATCTTCAATGAGTCATGAGATTTGATGATTACCTTGGGTTAGCTTAAGTTCGGCTATAGCTTGTTTCAACTGATCTCGGAGTGAATTTTGTTCCGACTTTAGTTGCTGCATTGTATTCTGATATTCGATGTTCTGTAAATGAAAATATTTTTTTGTTAAGATTTTCTTTTTACCATACCTTTCTCTCTAACTCGGCTAACTGTTTTTGAAGCTCTACGACGTTAGCACTACTTTCATCTAGTTCTTGCTTGGTTTTTGTAATGTTTTCTGCCAATTGGTCTCGCTCACTGAAGCAACATGTCAAATTATTATATAGTCAAACGTCTATATAGTGACATCCCCAGGGAGAGGTCACTATATAGAATTGAAGGGGGTGTCACTATATAGAGTGTATAAAATGAACCTTACATAATCAAAGTAGTTTTTTCTTTGTTTAAATTGGATTCCGATTCTAGCCTGTTTTGGATTTCCCTCTTACTTTCATCAAGTTCTTTTTGTATGATATGCAGTTTATTGATATTCTAAAATAGTTTTTTGAAAAATATTTTTTCTGGAAAACAGGTCGTTTGATGTTTCGAAACGTTTTTTATGTTTTTAAGGATTTCTCAGGAAATATACAGCCAATCCTGATATTTTTGGTGTCATTAGAAAGCTGGATTTCGTAGCAATCGAATGACGCCAAAATCATGCCATAACTCTTTCTGGTTGCGGAGATATTGCATAATTAGTAAAAATGTCGAAAAACTGACATTTTTTTATACTAATTATGCAATATCTCCTCAATCAGAAAGAGTTATGGCACGATTTTGGTGTTATTCGATTGCTACGAAATCCAGCGTTCTAACCACACCAAAACTATCAGGATTGACTTTATATTTCCGGAGAAATCCTCAAAAACATAAAAACGTTTCGAAACATCAAACGACCGGAAAACATACTGTTTCTAAGTTGATCTCTAAATCTTTTATTGATGTCCGATGTTGTTCGATAGACTTTTCATTTTCTTGTATAGTTTCTTTTAGAGTCTCGATTTCTATAGTCAAGTCTAAAATGAATTTTTCAACGATTACTACTCAAAAACCCCAGGGTCAGGGAAGCATTTTCAAGCTTCGGGAATCGATTTTCCACATAAAATTACCCCCAGGAATTTGACTTTTAAGCAGAAAACCCAAAATTTTTCAATTTTCGCTTCAATACAAAACACTCTTATTTCCCTGAATCAGGATCAGGGAAGCGTCTCCAAGCTTTGACAATGCGCGCAATCGATTCCTCGCATAAAACTAGCCCTTTCAAATCTAACCTTGTTGAGCTTGGTGCTGTGCCTCATTCTTGGTCATGTTTTGCATGATTTCCGCACGAAGCAGGTTGACTTCATCTGTTAGCTGTGAATTTTCCTTATTGAGAGTGGCTTTTTCTAGTTTGAGCTAAATTTCTTTTTCACTTTAAATCTTTTTTAAACAAACCTCTTCGTGTGCTTCGTTCAAACTATCATGACGTTCGTTGACTTCGTCCAATCTTTTATCTAGTTCTACTATCTTTATTTCGCTGTCTTGGAGTTGCTTGTTCAGAGAATGATTTTCTTCGGATAAACGTTTTTCCCGTCTCTGTGATTCGCTAATTACGATATCTAGAATTCAGATGTTTTTGTTTTCATGCGTGAAAAGTTAGAAAACCTTTTTCAGAGCTTTTTCTTTTTTCTAAGGCAAGCTCCCTTTGCGCTTCAAGAAGATGTTCTTTTTGTGTAGCAAGCTCCTCTCTGAGTTTTTGACATTCTGCTTGCGCTTTATGAACACGTTCATCAGCATTTCGTTCTCGTTGTTCTTGCTCGGATAAAAGTTGTGACCATCTCGTTTCCATTTCTTCTTGCTGTTTTGACCGAAGGTCATCGAGTGCAGCTTTATGGGAGCTAAAAATTGACATTTTCATGGTTGTGATTAGGGTTGTTGGCGGTCGGTTAACCGATGAAACATTTTTTGGCACAATTTGCTCAAGTTGATTGATTCATGATTTGCATACGCTGAAGATTTTTCATGAATCGGTCCATAAAAATTCGGTTAACCGGTAGCCGGGTAAAGCCAAATTTGCCGACCGCCGACACCCCTAGTTGTGACAATGTAATGAAACGATTACTTTTGAATTTCTATGAGTTGCTCGCCGAGTTTATCTAGTTTTGCTTTCAATACGATCTTTTCTGTTTCACCTCTTTGAGACTTTTCTTCCAGTTTCTTCACTTGATTTTCCAATTGCTCACGTTCATATTTTCTAAACAATTTTATGTGAATAAAACTTTGTATTTTCTATTACAATTCTTGTGTAGTAATTCTTTCTTGATGCAGGGCTTTTTCCTTTTCTCTTTCCGCCAGTCTAGCCTGCGATAATCTTGTTTCTAAGTCGCTATTATCGGATTTGATCTTTTCGAGTTCCTTTTTCATGGTCTCTAGCTCGTGAGCTTGAAGACTTAATGCTGTTTTTACATTTCGTAACGTGTCATATGGCATAGAAGTTCCTACAAAATAATTAAGACACGTTTTTTTAGAAATCGAAGGTCCGAGTCGACAAAGTATGAAGATTCGAGTTATTATCCGATTTTGATATTTTTGGATAGGCTTAAGCTTAAGCCTAGACTTAAGCCTAAGCCTAGGCTTAGGCTTAAGCTCAGGCCTAGGTTTAAGCTTAGGCTTAGACCTAAGCCTAGGCTTGAGCTTAAGCCTAGGCTTGAGTTTAAGCTTAGGCTTAGGCCTAGGTTTAAGCCTAAGCCTAGGCTTAGGCTTAGACCTAAGCCTAGGCCTGAGCTTAAGCCTAAGCCTAGGCTTAAGCTTAGGCTTATACCTAAGCCTAGATCTAAGCACATGATAATTTCTGTCACATATCGGCTCCACATTTTTGGCAGCAGACATGATTTCCAATTGATGCTTAACACCATTAGGATAAAAACTCGAACCTTCATACTTTGTCGTCTAGGACCTATCTTCGAGGTCTCAAGAAAGTGTATAACTTTTATCTTACCTGGACTAAGAGATCGTGTCCTTCTACCCAATGCTTCAGTTAGTTCGGGCAGCAGCTGTATCTTCTTCAAATATTCTTCTAATCGGCTTCTCTCATCACCTGTTTGTTTGATGGAGTTCTCGAGTGATAGAATTTTCGAATGCTTTTCATTTCGTTCAGTTTCTAGCTAAAATAATCTATTTATGCATCTAGAAAACAATCAACGTACATGGGAATTTAGTGAAACAATTTCATCGTATCTCTTTTTTAGCTCATCAATGGTTTCTTGGTACTCACGATTCGTTTGATCTAGTCTGATGCTTTTCTAAACTTATATTCTTGATAAAAAATAGAAGAATTTTTACGCACCAAAAATTGTCGTTGTGCTATAAGGTTTTCCATTTTGGCTGCAAATTGGACCAGTTCCATTCGATGACTGTCCAAGTTATCTTCCGTAACACTTTTTAATTCCCTTATCTACAATCAAGTTTATATAGCTTATAAAGCTTCTTACTTTTCGCTTAAGACTAGCCATTTCCAGCCACAAGTCATAGATACGTCGATTGAACATCTCGACCTTTTGACGATTTTTCTAAAGAATAAACTTGACTAGAAACTAAATGATCCCAATGAAAGAAAGTATACAAATTTTTCATAGCCCATAAAATAGAAAATTATGGCCTTTCATTAATTCGGGCACTTCCTTTGGGTTTACTCAAGCATAAACTAGACAGGTCCCAGTGAATTTTCGTTTTCTTAGAGAGAGGAAATAAAGAGGAAATCGACCAAAGTACTAATAGTTAACCTGCTCGGTACGTTGCGCATTTGCCATCTTTAGGTAGCTGGCTTCTTCGAGCTCTCTATACAGCTCTCGTAATCTTTGAAGCTCATGGTTGAGTGTTGTGTTGGTTGATTGTAAAATTTTCATCGAGTCTCTGAATGTCTCATTCCTAAGAACGAGTGAAAAGATCTAGTATATAAGCCTAAAACTACTTGTATTGTTCTTCGTTGAGACGCTCGAGAACTGAGTGAATCGAGTGTGCTGGCATGAGCTCATGAGTTGTTGTGACGTCTCTGGTTGTGGATCTGATTTTTGGTGTATAATGTGGTACACTTCTCGATCTAGTTAATGACGATTCGGGTAAATCGACATCTGTTCGACCAGGAGGAATGACGACTTGTAATAGACCCGGTGTAGAAGAACTAAAACGATGATTTAAAAGTCAATTAAGAAAACAAGCCCCACGAAAAATCTCCCGAAATGAAGTTTGAACATGAACGGATCGCCGTCGTGACGTCGCGACGCCGTAATGATGTCGTGACGCGGTTGTGATGTCATGATGCCGTCATGACGCCGCGACGCCGTCGTGAATCGGGATGCCGTCATGAAACCTCGACGCCGTCGTGACGCTGTCATGACGCCGCAACGCTGTCGTGACGTCTCGATGCCGTCATGACCGCCGCGACGCTGTCATGAAGCCTCGACGCTGTCATGATGTCCTGACACCATCGTGACGTCGCGATGACGTCATGACGTCGTCCTGATAATCATCATGACGGCATCGCGACGTGAGAAAAAATATGTAAGAGAAAAAAATATTGTATAGAAAAATTTATGCCAGCATGAACATACCTATCTTGAAAAAATGATCTATCAGGAAGGAAATCATCTCTAGGAATTCCTGGTTGAAACAAAGAC
>JAQGBS010004426.1:0-10321 GCA_034698545.1 Acrobeloides obliquus
AACAAATAGATAACACAAAGTAGGGTATGAACATGCAAATATGAGCACGACAACACACAATTTATATTTATCTTAAAGCATACTTTGAATCCAACATGATTGGATCAGTAGCGTTGGTAATATTAATAAGGCTAAGAAAAACGATTATGTTAAAAAAGTTAGTATAATTTTTCAAATCTATCTGTTATTAGATAAGCTGTATGGTTGTGATTGAGAGCAGGGGGTGGTACCACCCGATCCACCACCCACCCAGAGTGTAGTGGGTGGAACCACCCTTTCGCGCCCTGATTAAGAGTAATGGTACATGTTTTCAAGTTAGCTGTATAAAAGCATTTCACTCACTATGAATTTAGATTTTTATTTCACTCCTATGGATTGAGAAAGAGTGTTAGAAAAGAAGAAGACATTTTCCCTATTAATTACTTTTTAATACCTTGATTTTAATTGTTGCATTTTGCGAGCCTCTGACGCAGACTTCCTTGGATCATATTCTTTTCTTCTCAGCCAAGCGGTCATTTCAGGGGTTTCTTTTTGTGCCACAGGCTAAAATGAGGGATGAATCAAGGAATGACCCTGAATCAGGGAATCGGAGTGTGTATTGAAACAAAAATCGAAAATTTTTTAATTTTCTGAGGGTAAATTTATGTGGGGAATCAATTGAGCGCAAAATATGGATATGCAAAAATTTTTATGACTTTTGACAACAAAATAAAAATGACTTTTGGGCGCGGGATCGAACCCACGCTCTATGAGTTAATGCAAAGCGTTTTAGCCACTCAGCCATGGGAAAACCCATGATATGGTACTCTTTTTGAAGCGCTCGAAATTTGTTGAAATCACATACTTTAGCGACTGGCTTGACGGGTTGTTTATTAACAGGCTGTGGTGGTCTCCCAAAGTTTGAAGCATTCGGTGATCGCATGGAGAATCTTCCTCCATCACTACGCCTAAAAAATTGCGTAAAGATAGGGCGCAGGAAATAGAAAATTTGAAATAACACCTGTGAGCAGGTTTTCATTTCAATACACAGACTTTTTTCGGAAAAATTTCGACCTCGCGACCACGCAGGGATGCGTGATCATGAGTGTGAGGTCTATTTTTGCATCGATTTTTTAAATTTTCATAACACGAACATTGCAGCAATTTTTTATAACTCTCCGAGACGAATAAAATGACACCAAAATTATCCAATTTGAACATTGTTTTGGGTTATTGAAACGAAAATTCTGATTCATGTTTTCGTTTCAATAACCCAAAACAATTTTCAAATTAGATAATTTTGGTGTCATTTTATTCGTCTCATAGAGTTATAAAAAATTGCTGCAATGTTCGTGTTATGAAATTTTTAAAAATCGATGCAAAAATGGACCTCACACCCATGCTCACGCATCCTTGCGTAGTCGCGAGGTCGAAATTTTTCCGAAAAAGTCTATGTATTGAAACGAAAACCTGCTCATGCGTGAATTCAAATGTCTAATTGACTGCGCACTATTTTCAAAACTTATATGTAGTATAAAAAAGTCAACAATTAAAAAACACACTAATTACTACAACGACTATATACATCAAATGTATAAATAAAACTCACGTTTCACTGTGACACCGACAATTTCTGTGAAAAAAAATACTATATTAGAAACTGTGAAAAGGTTACTTAACATCTTTTTTAATCTATAAACTGGAGACAAAAATCCGCTGATTTGAAGAACTTTTTGAAAATTCGAGTTTTCCTATTTTGGGGGCATCCCTACGTGGTCGCGGGGATGAATTCAAAAATTCCTTCGTATTCGTGTTCCCCATAGCAGAAAACAACCGCGTACAAAAAATTAACCGATTTGGAGAACTTTTTGAAATTTCGAATTTTTTCCCCTTTTGGGGAGGGGCATCCCTGTGTGGTCGTAGGGGTGAGGCTTAAGTTTAGGTCTAGGCTTAGGCTTAAGTGTAGGCTTAAGCCCCCCGTGTTAAGGGTTTGGATCAAAAGTTAGTCCGCACACACGCACACGTTTTATATAAGAAGATTGTGCTGTGTAAGTGCCATTTATTTTTGACTGATTTTGTGTTTAATTCGAACACAAAATACCTAAAGTTATTGTTGGAGGATGGTGTTGCTGTTGTAGCCGGTCTACCACATATCCTCGTCGGTGTTATTGAAGTAGATGGTAGTACTGGTACACTACGTCGAGAAGGTCTCAATTCCTGAGCCGGCTTTGGCATTATCTAAAGATTTTTTCATACTGGTTTACTAAGCCTAGAACATACTTTAGTTGTTTGTTGCTGTTGTTGTTGCTCGCGCATTTTCCTTAGTTCCGTCATTAAGCGCTTAGGCTTAGCTGACTCTTCCATAAGTGGCTTTTCACTGGAGACATTGGAACGAGCAGAAACTGGCGGTGGGTTTTCGGTACCCATTGCTGTTGAAGAGCAAGGTGTTGTTTCGGTGTCTGAAACAGTAGTCGCTGTGGAGGAGCTTTCTTCATCCGAATCTAACACTTGCGATGATGTCATTTGGTTTACATGGGTTGTGTCGTCTAAAAGTAATAGATTTGGTTAACTATGTGTGTGACGTAGGCTTAAGCTTAGATTTGGGCTTAAGCCTAGGCTTGGGTTTAGGCTTAAGCCTAGATCTAAGCCTTAGCTTAAGCCTAAGCCTAGATTTCTTAATATCCTAAGGTTACAAATTCAGAGTCAAACCAGATCTTTATATGTGTGCATAGGCGTAGCCAAGGGGGGCTATAGCTCCCCCCCCTGTTGCCAAAAATTTAAAAAAAAATAAAAAACAGCAGCTACCTTATGATTTTTTCAATATTTTTCGTCATTTTACTCGATTAGCCCCCCCCTTGTCAGAAAATCCTGGCTACGCCTATGTATGTGTACCACTCACCTATGACATATGTTCCAGCCTCACTAATTGTATCAATTTCTCTTTCATGTGACACCTTCAGGATGTGGGAATGTTCTTCTAAAACATTAAAATTTAACAAAAAATACACAAAAAGTGCAAGCCTACCAATAGGCGAACTTTTTCTATATCCTTGAATCATCTTGGTAAACAAGTAATGCTTGGGATCCTGGTTCGACTCATCACCAGAACCCATAGCTTGAGTCTCACCGGCTGGAGCCGAATTCCTATTGGCTGATGGAGCGGTGGCGGGTGCATTGCGTCTGAGAAAACGTTTCTGCCTAGCGGCATCTTGTAGAGAGACTGGCTTCGGTTTTTTTGGCTCATTATCACTATCAAACGTAACGGTGAAAGCAGTCGGCGGCGCTCGTTGAACATTGGACACTTTAACAGCCTTTTCAACCGGAGACAAAGGCCGGCTTAAATCAATATCCATGCGAATGGACTTAAAAACATTTTTTGGTGGTGTTGTAGAGGCTGGCGGCTCAGATTTTGGAGATTCACTTGCAGCCGCCTCTGGAGGAGTTGAGCGATCAACCAAAGGTGGTGAGAGTTTCTGTTGAGTTTTAGTTGGAGTTCGATCTTGATCCGAGTCACTTCTTGCCGAATCTTCGCCCCACCATGCGGGTTGAGCACCATACAAGGGAGTTCGAGGCGGATGTCTTTTAGAGGCACTAGTAGCTTCATTGGTTGATTCACTTGCACCTAAGTTGAAGTTAAGCTTAGATTTGGATGGATTCAATACCTGAAGCAAACCCGGAGGTAGATGAAGAAGTTGTGCTGAAACGAGCTTGGGCTTCAGGGTTGTATAGTGGCAATTGAGCAAATGATGTTGAAGCATTGGTTGTTGGAACCATGCCAGGGGATGGAGACATGCTGTCTAAAATGTATTGAATGCAAAGGGGTGAACTTTGGCCTAGGCTTAAGCTTGGGTTTAGGTCTAGGCTTAGGCTTAAGCTTAGGCTTAAGTTTAGGCCTAGACTTAAGCTTAGGCCTAAGCTTAAGCTTAAGCCTAGGCTTAGACCTGGGCTTAGGCTTAATCTTAGGCTTGGGCTTAGGCTTAAGCATAGGCCTAAGCTTAAGCCTACGCCTAGACCTAAGCAAAAGCCTACGCCCAAACCTAAGCTCAAGCCTAAGCTTAAGCCTAAGCCTAGGCTTGGGCTTAAGCATAGGCTTAGCCTAAGCCTAGACCTAAGCCCAAACACTCAATGTATTACCATCGGAATGTTTATGTTGCGGAAATGAAGCAGTGCTACTTCCAGCAGACTCCATTGAGTTCCTTGTATTCTGCTCCCGTTGGAAATAGTTCGGCATCTGAATCGGAACATCACCGTATACACTAGGCGCAGCAGTACTCAGTGCCGGCGTTTCCGTTTGATAACCAGAAAAAGTTGAAACCGGAGCAGATTGTATTGGAGCCGTATGGTAGTTGGCATTCGAATGCAAAAGAATTGGCCTTTGTTGCGCTATAGGCGCTGCATTTGGCAATGAGGTGACTAGATAAGCTCCTTGTGTATATAATGGAGGTGGCGGCTGAGCTGGATTGTAGAACACGGGATAGTATGCAAGCTGAGGCTGTGCCATTTGAGCAGGCAAAATGTAATGCTGACCAGTTGTTGGGTCGACTAACATTTGAGCAGTGTGAGCCGGAGCTATTGCATAGCCTAAAGAGGAGTTTATTATGAAGATAAAAAATAACAAGTAATTACCATGATTTGCCGGAATGTGCGATGGAATGAGTGTATTTGATGTACTCACATTGATATTTGGGAAATCGCGTCGTGTGCTTGCTGGAGAACCTTGGTTTTGCATTTTTGTAGTTTCTCCCTAAAAGCTAATAGTAGTTAAACTTTTGAAACTCCATCGAATCGCGGATTTGATGATCTTTTTTTGCCAATCGTTTCAGTAAACACGGTTTTATTGAAATTCAGGCAACTTTTGGCACTATAACTTTCGCCATGATCACTTTCGCTACGCAACTTTCGTGTCAATAAACATATTTAATTTCAGGGCAGAGATCTCATTCGGGGCACTCAAAGATCGGAAAATCTCCTCTCCCCTCCGAGCGGACCTTTGGGTCCGGGACCCATGAGTCCCGGGTCCGTGTGTCCAGGACCCAAATGGGGTTCTTGGGTCTCGGATCATGAGGTCCGGAGTCCCAAAAAAGTGGGTCCATTTCGGACCCTGGTTATAGTACAGGGTGAGCCAAAAAAGTGGATTTTTGTGATTTTTTGGGACCCGAAAATGTAATGTTCTAAAGATGACTCCACTAGGGATAATTTTTATGCGGAGAATCGTTTTCGCGTATCTCCGAACCCTAAAAATGTTTTCTTGGACCTGATTCAGGGAAAAATTGGGTTTTTGAAGCGAAAATTGTCGTTTTTCGCATTTTCAAAAACCCAATTTTTTCTCTGAATCAGGGTCAGGAAAACATTTTCGGGGTTCGGAGATACGCGCAATCGATTCCCCGCATAAAATTACCTTTAGAAAAAAAATTTTCGGGTCCCAAAAATCCACTTTTTTTGGTCCACCCTGTATCAACTTTTTATAGCGTATTCGAGACTCTCGAACCGATCTAGATCTCGAATCGAGATTTTTTTCGCCTAGATAATCATTTGAAAGCCGGATTTTTTAAACAAAACACATCGTTATTTTCTGAGCATCATAAACGTAACAATATGCGTGTTAATAATAATAAAAAAGTCCACTAACTTTATTGTTATTGAATGATGAAGAACTGGTTGAATAAGTTTCTTTATTCAGTGAATCAATCGAATTCACCTTGGTTCCCAACTTAGGCCGAGAGAATATTGGTCCATCTAAAACGACTCATATTTAGTACAGGGTGTATCGAAAAAACCGGAATTTGGGCGATCTTTTCATGTTTTTCGACCCGAAAATTTTTTTCAAAGATAACCCTATTAGGCTGATTTTATGCGGGGAATCGATTGCGCACATTGTCGAACCTTGAAAATGTTTTCCTGACCATGATTCAGGAAAGAGGCATGTATATTGAAGGGAAAATAGGCTAATTCAGGGCCAGGGAAGCGTTTTCAAGGTTCGGCAATGCTCGCAATCGATTCCTCGCATAAAATTAGCCCTAATATGATCATTTTTGAAGAAAAATTTTCAGTTTGAAAAAATCGCCCAAATTTTTCAATTTTTAATCAATTTTCGATTTTTGATGAATTTTTCAATCTTTAATCAATTTTTCGATTTTTTCAATTTTTAGCACGTTTTTCAATTTTTGACGAATTCTTTTTGTACACCTTGTATTTAGAAAATTAAACATTTTTAGATTGGCAAAATTTTTAATTTTTTCTTAATAAAAATTTTTTCTGTTTGTTGTAAAGTGGTTTTTGATCTCAAAACATCTAATTCGCTCTTCTACATACCAAACAAACTAGGAAGAATAAAAATATGTAAAAGCCGTTGAATACACTCGGCTGTAGAATAAATAAATTGTGACAGTATCATAATCTGGTTTGAAAAAAAATATTGAAGAGTTGGAAAACGTAGTTAAAAAATGATAGAACACCCAATCTTGATTAGAAAACAATTAAATCTAACAAATCGAGAGCAATGTCAATCAAGATATAGAGAAAGTCGGATTTTACCGCAAAAAGAGACCCAAAAATAGATCGTAAAGTTTCAACGCGCGGTTCGGTTCTATCGTGATAATGTTTCGGGGGAAAAATTATGGTTTTTTTCAAGATCTTTCTTCAACACAACAACAAACCTTTAATGGATGATGATGGAGTTTTCAAATTAAGATTCAAATCGGCTGTTCCGCGTCGGATCTTCAACGGTTGTTGTTTTTGTAAGTTCTGATTCTCCTTCGAATCGAGGTCCGGTCGAGAGACCTAAATTGTATGATTAAATAAAATTGGACATCAAAAATTGGGAAAATAATATGATCTTAAAGTTTAGGAGAAAAAATTATCGGTTTTTTGAACTTTAGGCAGATGGACAGTGGAGCAAATGAACAATTTTTTTGAATGGCAAAAAGAAATAAAGGGCCGTATATTCAGTGAATCGGTCGGCCTTCCCTGAATCAGGGAAGCATTTTTCGCTTCGTAAATGTCAAATTCAGATTTCCCGCATGTTTTTACGCATAGGGGTGTCATTTTCAGAAAAAAGTTTCGACAATTTTTTCACGTGGGTGGCCCCCCTATTGTATAGTAGCTCGAAACTTTCTTTTGATATTTAAGTAAAATCTCTCGAAAAATTAAGTACTTAAATGATTTAAGATTTTAGAGTTAAATTTAAGTAAATTACGGGAATTAAAGTAATTCTGGCTGCCCTGGGGTTCACACTTCAAGCAGAAAAATCATTAAACAAAGACATAAAACTTTTTTCTATTCCGGCTAAAGCTAATGAATGCATGAAATATATGGACAATTTCGGGGCTAAGCAAGTAAATGCGTCAACCGACGAAAAGAGGTCAATGTTTAAGCGAACATTATGAAAATGAGACCATATGTTTTCTTTTTTGTTTTAACTCTAAATCACATAAAAAAATTTTAAAAGATAACCAAATATCGACGTTTGAAAATTAATTTGCAACATTGAAAAACACCAATTTTTTGAAAAAGTCTGTATATTAACACGAAAACATGACTTCTTCTCAAACAGACCGATTAGATCGTATTCAACATACACACTCTTACCCACTACTGAAAATTTTTTATCAAAAACAAACAAAAAATGCCGATTTTCGATAAATTTTTTGGCAAACAACTTATGTTACACCCAATATTTAAGCTATAGGAGTATTTTTGAAATACGTTTATTAAATTAGTTATTGCTGATAACAAAAATGATGAATCAGATAACTGTTTAGCAAAAGCCAACTAACAGACATTTTTTTCTTGAAAGAGCTTTACCGCCCTTTGAAATTTTCAATGTTTATGGAAAAAATCGTTAATATACACCTTACAAAAGAGAGTATGCACATGAGCGAAAGAGTGAGCAATACATGCACAGAAAAAGAGAGCCTCTCTCGCAGAAAACCAAGACAAAGAGTGTGGGGTGAACAAGATGATTTCGACACGGCAATGAACAAAGGCGCTGCTCCATACATCATGCAGCATCTGCGCGTCCTCAATCAACGAAAATGGGTAATGATGAGCTCAACCTTTTCCCGCTCAATCACCTTTTTCAGAGATTTGCTTATAGAACTCGAGATAGAAAAAAGTCCTTGAAAAATGTTCAAATCTCCGAACAAAGAGAGAAAAATTTTGGCATACCCAATAAC
The DNA here is from genome assembly GCA_034698545.1 of Acrobeloides obliquus. Taxonomy (NCBI): domain Eukaryota; kingdom Metazoa; phylum Nematoda; class Chromadorea; order Rhabditida; family Cephalobidae; genus Acrobeloides; species Acrobeloides obliquus. The sequence goes on from JAQGBS010004426.1 coordinate 8,154, forward strand.
GGCACGAACCCCCGTCACTTTTTATGGTGGGTTTTTCAGGAAAAGTGATGTTCTGCGAAGTTGTTCCCCAACAAATTTGGAACAACTTTGTAGAATATCACTTTCTAAACACATACACACACAAATAACCAAAACCGAATCGTCATTTCCAAATGTAAGTAAAAGCGTAAGCAATGTAAGCAAAAAGCGACACAGTAAAGATGGCAAAAAATTTTTTCCTGATGGAATATTTGCTGGATGACACAATGTGAAAACGGCCGAGACTTGTCCTAGTTCCATTCTATTGACAATGAGAGCGATCCAGAATTTACCGTAAAAACCAAACAGGCTCCATGGACTTTCTGAATATACGGGATAGCCTCCTCCCAACCCACTTCGGCCCAAAATTATGGGCGACTCCTCATCGTCCGGCCTAAGATCAAAAAGAAAAAATATTTAATGAGGAAATCCCCAAAATTTCGCCTGCGGTTCTGTTTTTATGGATTCTGAACAATTTTTCACTTGGCGACCTTTTTTAGTCGTCAACGATCACCTCACCCAGAGGTCGCCAAGGATTTCCTCACATGGAGCTCCCTCCTGTATTTTTCCGGATATCACAAAAATGGCAACTTTTTTCCGAGTTGAGTGGTCCTTTAAAGATTTTTTCGAATTTGATTGTTATTAAGGCTTGTTTTTCTCATATTGGACTCAATCTGAAACATGGAATATGTGAATTGTTTTTCTATTAATATCCGACATGGCGGCCAAAAATTTTCGAAATACGATGACGTATTTTTCATTCCTATTATCAGAAAATAACTAGTAGATGAAAAATATGTCGATCGTATTTCAGAACTTTTGGCCAAAATTTGGAAACTTTTGGCCACCAGCTGGATAATTTAGCCCCCCCCCCTAGTAGATTGAACCAGTCCGATTGAGGTTTTTTTTATATTTTTTGCATTAAGACGTATAGAAAAATATGAGAAGGCCGGTAAATGATCTATTGGAGAATTTATAGACAAGTTCAAAAAGTAAAAATAGTTTAACAAATACCTACCCAACGAAAAGCAATCATATTTTTACGAACAGCAAATAAAACCACTTAGTAAGTTTTATATAAAACCAATTCTGTTAGTAAACTCTTGTAATAACGGAACGGTAAGAGATCGACAAACTAAGTTGGCTGTAATCCACTTGCGGACATATAGGCTGTGTAAATAATGAAAAATAACTGCTCGATTACAGAAGAAAATTGCAGTGTAACACTTAGGAAAACATGTGACAATAAAATGATGGAGATAAAAATGGAACAACAAATTTGATAAATGCTGAAGTTGACTTTTCTCTGTTATGGGGGAAGAAATAATCTTCTTTTCACGAACAGTTTCCAAATAGACAACACTTATTGGATAGACGAAAAAGATTATGGAAATTAACATGATTCTCGATGTGAATTCAAGTTTGAAAATAGGAATGATTTATGTGGAATACAAGAACAGAGAATCGAGAAATGTTCGATTTTAGTTCAACTTATTCATTTTCTTGAAAGAAAAAATCTTTAGACAAAATTTTAGGGCAGGATGGATTCGTGAAAGGTTGACTGAAGTCTCGCTATGTCCACATAAAAAACGATTCGAAGGTTGTAAAAACAAAACATGCTCCATTTTTGATGAACTTTCCGAATATGGCAACTTTTCCCCGCTGGACTGGTCCTTTAACACATAGCGTGATTTCAGAATTACGGTTTATGTGAATTTTATTACGACCCACTCATGATCACAATGAACTGATAACACATTCAAGTGGGAGGGTGCATTTTGCGACCATTTGATAAAAAAATTTCCATAACAATGACCCTATTGGGGGTAATTTGATGCGAGAAATAGATTGTGCGCACTGCCGAAGCGTAAAAACGCCATCTTTACCAAGTTTTTATGAAAATTTGCTTATTTTTTCGCCTTTTTTCAACAAAAAAATAAAAAATAGGCAACTTTTCATGAAAACTTGGTCAAGATGGTGTTTTTACGCTTCGATAGTGCTCGCAATCAATTTCTCGCATCAAATTACCCCAATAGGGTAATTTTTATGAAAAAATTTTCTCCCACATGGTTACAAAATGCACCCCCTTTCATGCAATACCTCCGAGGATTCCACATTCATGGCCTGTTCTCGATAATATTCTTGCAAAG
>JAQGBS010004427.1:0-10320 GCA_034698545.1 Acrobeloides obliquus
TTATGAAAATTTAAAAAATCGATGCAAAAATCGATTTTTCCGCAAAAAATTCAAAAAAGTTTGTGTATTACAACGAATGTAACAAATTCAAACGCAATTATCTCGAAAACTACAACGATTCCGAACATACCGTAAAAACAAAAAATGCTCCATTTTCATGAACTTCCCGAATATCAACAAAAATGGCAACTTTTTCCCCACTGGACTGGTCCTTTAAAACCAGTCTGATATGTCGGCTCTGTTTAAGTAAGCCCCAAAACGAACCATGAATGTAACATTCCTATTGAATGGCCATCTTAGAATACCATCATATGGTCCTTCAACGATTTGAAGAAATACCGAAGCACATTGGCCGTAAGCTAAAATCAGGATCATTTCAAATTTTCGTTTCAATACCCAAATCTCACTTCTCTCAAACCCATATGGAGCCAACAGAGCTTTGAACCGATAACCAAAAGGTTCGGAATGGAAAGATGGTGAAGTTAGCCATTGCTCAAGTCTCGTTTTTGCCATTCGGAACTTTTCGCTCCAATTTTCGATTTTCCAAATTAACTGTGGCAATTCAATAGATCGAAGTCCATTGACCGAGATTTTATAAGAATTGAATTTTTTTGCTTGTTCATTTTCATCGTCAGTGAGCTAAAAGTGCAACATACAGGGTAGCTAAAAAAGTGGATTTTTGGGATTTTTCGACCAAATTTTCGCCAAAAAAATTTAAAAAAATCTAAAATGGCTCCTATGGGGAGTTCTATGCGAGGATCGATTGAGCGCATTGAAAAATCTTGAAAACACTTCCCTGACCCCAAATCAGACCCCAAAAAACCGGATTTTTGCAATTTTTAATGGATTTTTGGGCTGATTTGGGGTCAGGGAAGCGTTTTCAGGATTTTTCAATGATCGCAATTGATTCCTCGCGTAGAAAAACCACAATAGGGTTATTTAAAAAATTTTTTCTCGCAACCTCACTTTCTCAAAAGCCCTTTGAATAACCCTTAGCTGGTCATTTAATATAGTCAAATGCTTAATAGGACGTTTATCTTCATGATATGGCTGTTTCACATCACATCCAAGTGGTGCAAATTTACAATCGGGAAATGGAACCTCCGACATATTGAATAAGCGACAATAAAAACAATTCTGCCAAAACTGATTAAAATTCAAAATCTCCAGCTTGTATACATAGAAACATAGCAACCAAAAAGTCTGACTTAAATAAAATGCTAATCCAAGATGAATATTCCATTTGCATTTTATGAAAATTCATGCAAAAATGATGTCTTCATTATGTTTAGTAGAGCTCGCCGAGCCGATGATCTTTGACCGGCTCGGCTCTACCGACTCGAAAATTATCAGCTCAGCTAAAAGTAGAAGCTCAGCTCGGAGAGCTCTAATGTTTAGTATAGACAAAAACCTTTAAAGGGGGGGGGGTGCATTTTGCGACCATTCGGGAGAAAAAAATTTTTTCGTAAAATTACACCTAAAGGGGAATCGATTGCGCGCATTCCCGAATTGTGAAAACACTTCCTTGACCCTGATTCAGGAAAGAGATCGATGTTTTAAAGCGAAAATTAAGATTTTTACTTTAAAAACATCAATTTTCGCGAAAATCTGGTTTTTTTCCCTGAATCAGGGTCAAGGAAGCGTTTTCACAATTCGAGAATGCGCGCAATCGATTCTCCGCATAAAATTAGGAGTAATAGGGTCATTTTTACGAAAATTTTTTTTCTCCCAAATGATCAAAATGCACCTCACCTCTTTAAAGAGAGGTCCAAAGTATGGTCGAGTAGAAAATTTTTTTAAAGTTTTTTAACAAGTGACCCTCTAGGGGTAATTTTATGCGAGAAATCGATTGCGAGCACACCCGAGCCTTGAAAACGCTTCCCTGATCTTGATTCAGGGGAGAGGAAGGTGTATTGAAGCGAAAATAGGCTAATTCGGGGTAGGGAAGCGTTTTCAAGGTTCGGGAATGCGCGCAATCGATTCCTTGCATAGAAAAACCCCCTATATATTTATATTGGTGAAAATTAAAAAACTTAAAAATTTTTAAAAAAATCGCAAAATTCTCTTTTTTGAACCGCCCTATACTTGAAGCCAAAAATCGGAATTTCACGTGAATTTCATTTGAGTGAAAAACTGGTAGCTGGAAAATTTAAATTTTTTTTCACCTTTTTTTCAAATGATTGTCAAAAAAAGGATTTTTCTTCATATAAATGCTAGAAAAAAATGGATCTACCATCGTGTTCGGCATCTATGAAAAGCTCTAAACGACATCCATCAAGCCATATTTTTGAATTTGATCCTGATTCAGGGTTTTCGTGTCAATACACAGAATTTGTTAAAAATTCCATTTTTTAAATAGAAAATATGGGTTGATGAACGTCGTTTAAAGCCTATCGACTATGACTAACACAATCCTGGGGTTGATTTTTGGCCAAAAAATTTCTGTTACAATATTGATTTAAAAAAATGGATTTCGTCACACAAACTTTTTGGTTCAAAAATAATATCACGATCGAGTTCAGCATAGTCGAAAACCTCTAAACGACATCCATCAAGCCATATTTTTAAATTTGATTCTGATTCAGGGTCTTCGTTTAATACACAGAATTTGTCAAAAATTTTCATTTTTATCAAAACTATGGGTTGATGGGTGTCGTTTAGAGCAAAATGATTACGCTAAACACGACTCTGATGTTTATTTATACCAAAAAATGATGGCGATTTCTGCAACCTGTGTATTACAACGAAAACATAAACATAATGAAAATTTGTCCCTGAATCAATAAAAGTTGTGTATTGACGCGAAAATTTAAACATTTTTTTGGCAGTTTTTGTAATTCAATGAAAATGAAAATTTAAAAAAAATTTTCGCGTCAATACACAACTTTTATTGATTCAGGCACGAATTTTCACAGTGTTCATGTTTTCGTTGTAATACAAAAATTTCAAAAATTGTCAGCTTCAAACTCAATTACCTCGAAAACTACAACGATTCAGAACATGGTGTAAAAACAAAAAATGCTCCATTTTTTATGAACTTTATGAATAACTTTTTCATAGTGTTTTTTTCGAGTGGACTGGTCCTTTATAAGGCGATATCTCGAAAATTCAAAATTCCTGCGCCACTAAAACTTCTCGTGAATTTCCCGCGGTGAACTGAGCTATGAAAATGTAAAATAGGAACAAAAGAAACACATCTGTGCCCTCAAAGCAGTCTGCAGCCTTAAAAAATGCCCATTTTGGCCTTCATGAAAGTTAGGCCTTTTTAACGATTTTTACACTCTAGTATTTTGAGCATATCTCTTTACGGTTAAATCCATTTTTGATGATCTTATGGCGTTTGAAAGCTGGGAACGTGGGCAACAATTTTCTTATAGTGTATATGGGGTCATGTAATGGAAAAGGTGATCAAAAAATTAGATTTTTCGGGATCTCTAAAAAGTTCAAAATTTCGAGAAATCGCCTCTTAAACTCAACCGATCCCAGTTCTTTGCTCTTTATTTTAATCTTATTTATTACACTCCAGACTAGAGAGATATCCCGTGTTCAGATTGGTGTAATAAAGTGATCTTGGGTTTTATCTCACCACTGGATAGCAGTTCATTTAAAGTATAAAAAACCCAAGTCAATTGACAACTGACATCCTCCGGCGACAGCCGATGTAATGAAAACCCTTTAGTTTAAAGTGTTTGAGGAAAACCGTTGAGGTATGTCCTCGATGTTGTGTCTGGATGTCTGTCAGATCTCCATGTTTTGTGAATTGTCTTTGGGCAAGGAATTCTCAGCAAAGGCTTGAGAAATTTTTAACCGAAAATATATAAATAGTATTGAGCAGATCATATCAAGTTTTGAGAGTTTTGCTAGCAACACAAATCATCCGAAGGATTTTCGCAAAAATTATGAAAATTTTAACAAAAAATGTGTCACTAGCACCAAAAACATAGGTTGAAAAATTCAGATTTTGGAGCTACTACACAATGGGAGGAGGGCACCCAGGTGAAAATTTTCTCTGAAAATGACCCCTCTAGGGGTAAAATATGCCGGGAATCCGGACTTGACATTTTCAAAGTGAAAAAACCTTCCTTGATTCAGGGAAAGCGTATTGTGTATTGAAGCGAAAAGTCGCAAAAATGTGATTTTTGCCTAAAAAAGACCCTCTTTTAGAGAAAATTTTTTAATGAACACCACCATCGTGTTCAGCACGATAGAAAACCTTTAAGGACATCCATCATGCCATATAAATTTCACAGTCTTTATTTTCCTACAAAGTTCTTATCCACTAGGCTATGCCTACATTTTTAGCGCCTGATTCGATCCCCTTTGGGTCATTTAATTCAAAAATATCTTAAAATTTTTGCATTAGCAGGAACTTTTAACCCACATCATCTATACTATATATATTTTTTGAAATTTTCACCGACTTGAAAAAGACAAATTCAAGAAAAGTTGCCAACATATGGAACCCATTTTACTGCTCTGTTTCTAATTTTATGTTTTCGAAGCAAAATGTGTATCTAGTGATATTTAGCAAATGCTATTTAGCATCTGGATTAGCAAATTCGTTCTCGAGTTCAAATTTTTTTTATAGAAAATGCATTCTAATAAAAGACAGATGTTGGAAATTTGTGTATTAATATATATGTTAATACAAATTTGGAGGTGTAGGCTTAAGCTTAGGCTTAAGCCTAGGCTAAGCCTACCCCAAGCCTAGGCCTAAGCCTAAGGTTACATTTTAGCTTAAGCCTAGGACTAAGCTTAAAGAAGGGTGCAAAGTAGGGCCCTTTTCACATAAAATTTTTTTCTAAAATGATCATTTTTAGGGGTAATTTTATGCAAAAAATCAATTGCGCGCACTGCCAAATAAAAAAAATCAATATTGTCACAGAAAGTTGTTGGTAAAAAATAAACCCCAAGATCGCGTTAAGAATGATCGATATGCTCTAAACGACACCCATCAACCCATAGTTTTGATTTAAAAATTGAACTTTTTCGTAAAAACCTTTGTATTGACGAAAACACTGATTTAGGGAAAAATTCAAACATCTACTTGATGGGTGGGGACTTTTGTGCCCTCACATATGAGCAACGACACTTGCACACACGACTTTTGAGCATCCGATTTTTGTATCTCGACATTTGTGCTCTATAATTGCGCAACGACATTTGCGTACCTACATGCGAAAATTTAAAAAAATTTTCTCTCGAACATGGTTTTCAGCCATGCTCGTTCAAATGAAAGAAGTTTCGATTCATGAAAACAACATAGCTAACCACTAAAAATCGGGGTTTTGACATATTTTTGCAACAAATGTATAAACTAATCTTTATCAAACTAAGCAAGTATAAGCCTAATATCTAGCAAAAAATAACGAAATTTATTATACATATTAAGAAGCATTTATAATTTTATAGCAACCTAACAAGAGGTAATAGAGATTCTAGTCATCAAATGCAACACGGCTTCGGGAAGCAGATCGGACGACTGCGGCCGATTGTGAGCGAGCGACGTCAGCGCCCATAGCACTGCGACTCTTGGAGCGCACTTTGGAAAGCGAGTTTTCTGCCACATCGGCACGTTCTTCGGCTTGTTCGAGTTGATGCGTGAGTGCTTTGTATTTTTGGAGGTTGGTGTTGGCGATCTCTTCCTAAAATGAGAAAGGTAAATTTATTTTTGAAAAAAAGTCGGGGGAGGGGTCTAGTTATGTCAATTTTCGAGAGGGGTTTCAAGGATTCCTATAGCCTCATTTTTAAAATCCTTACAGCTTCCTCAAGCTGCTTCTTCTGAGCACGGAGTTTGCCTTGCAACTTCTCGACGAGATCTTGAAGTCGGCCAAAGTTCTTCTTGTCCTCGTCAACTTGGAATTGGAATTCTCTCATTCTACGCTCTTCCTTGGCCAAGTTCTTGTTGCCTTCTTGGAAGCGGCGTTGTTCTCCATCGAGTTCACCTTCGAGCTCGCGGATGCGTTGTTCGAGTTTGGCAATTACCTGAAAAAATAATTAAAAAATGGATTTAGTAGCAGAAAATTTTTGGACACAAATGAATATCACCATCCTGTTCATCATTACTGAAAAGCTCTAAACGAGACCCATCAAGCCATATTTTTGAATTTGATCCTGATTCAGGGTTTTTGTGTAAATATACAGATTTTCAAAATTTTTAATTTTTAGTAAAACTATGGCTTGATGGATGTCGTTTAAATCAAATCGAATATGCTGAACACGTGATATTCTTTTTTGCCAACAAAATTTCTTTGGCAGAATCCATTTTTGGAACTTTAAATTTTTTACCTTCTTGCCTCCTTTGAGCGCGGCAGCTTCGGCCTCTTCCAAACGAACTTGTAGCTCACGTATGGCTTGTTCAAGCCCCTTCCTGAGACGATCAACATGTTGAACATGTTCTTGCTCTTGTCGAAGCTCATCAGCCAAACGTGCAGCATCGGCCATGGCCTTTTTGCTGCGCTCCTCAGATGCCCTGTACTCATTCAAGGTCTCGTCCAAATCAGCATGGATGGCTTGGATCTCTCCTTCCAACTTCCTCTTCGAGCCATTCAAGGCGTTGACCTCAACAGTGAGTTCGTTAAGCTGGTCGCGGAGGTCGGTAGCATCAAGCTCGGCTTGACGGCGGACCCTCTCGGCTTCATCAAGTTGTCTTTGGAGGTCATCCTTCTCTTGATCAAGAATCTGGCAGCGTTTCTCGGCATTGAGATATTGGTCGCGGAGTTCGTCACGACTGCGTTGTTCTTCATCAAGTTGCAACTGGAGCTCACGAATTTGCTCCAAGTGGCGTTTGATGGTCTTTTGGGCATCGGCGTTGGCTTTATTGGCATGGTCAAGGCCGATTTCGAGCTCGTTGATATCTCCTTCAAGATTTTTCTTGGCACGAAGAAGCTCAGCACGGGTTCGTGATTCAACTTCTAACGAAGCCTGCATGGATTCCATAGCCCGAGCATGGTTGCGGCGGGTGTTTTCGAACTCTTCCTCTTTTTCTTGAATGCGTTTTTCGATCTCAGATCGGATTTGGGAGACCTCAACTTGAGCGCGAAGCACCTTGCTCTCTTCAGCTTCTAGAGCACCTTCGGCTTCATCCAAAGCCCGTTGGAGCTCTTCTTTCTCGAGTTCGACACGTCGGATGATTTTTTGCAACTCGTGTACAGATCGACCACCTTCACCGAGTTGATCGGACAAGTCACGGATTTCTTGGGTGAGGTTCTTATTCTCACGGCGAAGGCCTTCAATAGTGTCTGAAATTTGGGACTCATCAGCCTTCATCTTGAACACATCGGTGGACAAGTTTCGGTTCTCGCGTTGAATAGAATCAAGTTCCGCAGATAGATCATCGGTTTTCTTGCGCCATTCGTCAACAACTCGGTCGAAGCCTTGTTGCTTGCGAGTTAGGGATCCAGCTAGCTCATTCGCCCGTTCAACTTCAACTTGAGCATCATCGAGCTCACCAACGAGACGAGTACGAGTCTTCTCCAATGAGTTGATCTTGGAGTTTGCAGCGTCCAAAGCTTCTTGGATCTCGTTGATTTTCTGCGCTTGTCGGCGCTTGGCTTCTTCGATCTCTTCGATTTTGAGTAGGCCCTCGCCCTCGAGACGGCTTTGCCATTGATGGATTTCTTGATTGGCCTTATTCAGTTGTCGCAAAACTTCACTCTTGGATTCTTGCTCTTCTTCGAAACGACTACGGAGCTGTTCAGCTTCATTTTGGTGGATTTTGCTCTGCGCCTTGATGGTTTGAGTCTCCCTGGCTTCTTGATCACCCACCCTCTTTGCTTCATCGAGTTGAGCACTGAGTTGACTCTTGAGCTTAGACAAGTTGGTCAATTCAGCCTCACCATCTTCGATCTGCCGAGCCAAGTCACCATTCTGACTCGAAAGTCTTCCTTTAACACTCAAGAAATCATGCAATTGCCGAGCTTGGTCATCAGCTTTTTGCTGCAAATCTTGGAGCTGGAGTTCTAACGCTTTGGCCGTTTTCTCGCTATTCAACTTGGCCGATGCTTCCGCATCGAGTTGATTTTGGATATCCTCAGCCGCGCGCTGGATCTGAGACCTCTCTTTTTCGAGCCTTTGTTTCGATTTTGTCAACTGGTCAAGCTGGTCACCCAACTCGGCCACCGCATCTTGATGCTTCTTTTTGAGAGACGCCAAAGCATTCTCGTGGTTCAAATTGTTTTGCTCTAAATCCCGGCGCATGCTAGACAATTCAGCTTCTCGTTTCTTGTTCAGTTCGACTTGGGCTGCGGTGGCACCACCTTGTTCTTCCAAGCGGTTGTTCAAGTCTTCGAGTTCGTTTTGGAGCTCGATTCTGGCACGCTCGGAGCGGTTGCGCGAGTCGCGTTCGTTGGTGAGCTCTTCTTCGAGTTCACTCACACGAGCCTGGGTTTCTTTGATCTGGCGTTGGAGCTTGGCAACGGTGCCTTGTTCGTCTTCGAGACGATTGCTGAGGTTGTGGAGTTCAGCTTCTTTGCGTTTGAGGTTGTTTTCGAGGTCATGACGTTGTTTTAGGCCTAAAAAATGTTATATAATTGTTTATAGGGAACGTAGACAGGATTTGGCGATATGGGGCTGAATCTATAAAAAATCCTAATAAGGGAACCATTATGATTCTTCGCGCCTTCGGCACGACAGGCGGCTCCACCCTGTCCTGCGTTTGCAGCAAAATTTTCTATAAAAATGATTACAGTCGACTTTCTATATAGTGTTCCTTCAATTCGATTAGTGATCCCTGTATAGCTTTTTTAATGCATCCCTGCGTGGTCGTATGACGGAAAAATCATTAGTACTAATCCTTATTTTTCTGCCATACGACCACGCAGGGATGCACTAAAAAAGCTATACAAGGATTACTAATCGAATTGAAGGGAACGTTACTATATGGAGAGACAACTATATTTTTGTAATTTTTTGGTGTATGCACTTTAATCAGCTTATTTGAATCACTCCATCAGTTTTTGTATTTTTATCAAAACTCCGAACACGTTGGTGATGTTCATTTTTGCTGGAAAAATTTCTGGGGCTATATTTCATTTTTTGGCATCCCTGCGTGATTGTGTATTTTATAATATACTTACTTTCTTCGATATTTTCTTGCGCAATCTTGAGATCTCCCTCGGTCTTTCTCTTTGCTTTTTCCAATTCAGCACGATTGCGTTTTTCACGCTCTAGGGTATCCTCTGCATCTTCCAACGATTGCTCAAGCTTTTGCTTGATCTTGTTGGCATGGCCAGTCTTGTCCTCGTTGCCATGCAAGTCCTCCAAAAGTTTCTTATTGATCTCCTCTTGCTGCTTCTTCTCCTTGTTGAGCTTAGCGATTGTCTCATCAAGCTGTTGGAGCTCATCTTGGAGGGACCTGATGTTGTGGTCCTTGGAGGATTTTTCGGAATCGGCCTTGCGCAAGCTCATCTCGAGATCTTGGATGTTCTTTTTGAGGGCATCAGCTTCTTGTTCGGCTCGTTTTTTGGATTTTTGGAGATCCACCGAAGCATCTTCTGACGCACTAAGCTGGTCATTGAGCTCTTCAAGCTTTGCGTCGAGCGCAGCTTTTTCTTGCTCGAACTGCCGTAGCATCGACTCACTCATATCACCAAGTTTGGCTCTTTGCTCAGCCAGCTGCCTCTCCAATTCTGCCTTCTCCTTGAGCAACTTTTCTTGTTGGGAGGTGTAGTCAGCACGCATAGTAGACTCCTTGTTCAAGTCTCCCTCCAAGCTCTTGATCTTCTCGGTCAATGCGTCCAATTGCTCTTGGATACCCAAGGCGTAGATCATGGGACGGACTTTGGCGTAAAGCTCGAACCATGGCCAAACGCGGAGCGAGCACCAACGGCGGATGTTGCGTTGGACGACGAGAATGCCGACTTTTTGTTGTTGGAGACGTTTCTTTTGGGTTAGACCCAAGTACCACCGGATGTGGGATTGGAACGCGGTCATGACGATTCGGAGTTTTTCATCACGGTAGTCTTCTAATTTGGCCAAGACTCCGGCTTTGAAGAAGACTTTAGTTCCTCCAAGACGGAAGTTTTCGTCGGTTAGGATACCTAAAAATGAATTTTATAGAGGTATATGTCGGAAAAGCCATTTATGTGTGGGTAGGACCATAGATGTAGCCAGAATTTTGCGGCAGGGGGCTAATCTACGTCGGGGTGGGGGTAATCGTGAACAAAATGACCTCCGCAAATTTTAGGAAAAGTGGATCCCTCATCTATCTATGAGGATACCCCATTTTTTGGTTATTTTAACATACCTTCTTTGACTATACGATCCAACATTGCTTTGGCAACTTTTGGTGCATTTTCCTTGGTATTATCTTTGGCTTCT
>JAQGBS010004428.1:0-10320 GCA_034698545.1 Acrobeloides obliquus
GAAAAATTAAAACTTTTTATGCCAAAATGAAGTTCAAATGCTCTTTTACAAGACTAGTTTAAAAAAGAAATAAACCAACTTGAAAAATGCAAATTTCGGTAGGGGGCTCAAAACTTAGTTGCCAACCTAATATTTGTCTTATTGAGCTATGAAAAGTGCCGTTTTTCTTTTTTAATTAAACCTTTAAATTTTTAACCTTTATAAGCAAAAACTGAAATTTGTTTAAATTCAATCCCTTCTTTTCAATGTTCAAACTCATTTGAACATTTTTGTGTTTTGCTCATATCTCTTTACCATTAGATTTTCAAGTAGTGGTCCAAAAGCAAAAAATGCTCAAACTTTATGCTCTTTTACATGGAATCAACTCCCCACAAGTTGAGAGATCCTTTAACTGAACCGTTAGATCCTTTTACTGAACCGTTCTAGTGTTAGAGCAAGTACATTTTTTTCAAATATCACATCATATGACGCATAAGAAACGAAAACAAGCGATAATTACACGGTAAGAGAAAATATTTAAAAAATCCCATGTAACCTGTGTGAATTTTTGACGTTTTATGCTTGATGAAAGATTCAAATGACCATATTCCCACTAGAAGAATGGCATTCAAAAAATTCCTGTGAAAACCTTAGAGGTGGCATTTGAATTTCTACTCTCATATTTATTCCAATTTTACTTATCGTTGTTACATTTGAATAAAATGTATTCCATAGTTAGGTATGCTCCGCTATTAATTTTGGCTTCTCTAACCATTTCAATGGCTGGTCCAACATTCCATAGGGAATACAGGAATATTTTTAACCCCATAAACCCACATGGATATTATGCTGAGAAAAATTATGGAGGTTTGTGGCAATTTTGATCATAATTTTTCGCCAAAAATCACATTTTTTCACAAAAATTTATTTTCTGAGGATTTTCAGATTAAAAACGGCAATTTTTAGCTGAAAATTCTCAGAAAATGTAAATTTTTTTGTGAAAAATTGAAATTTTTTGCGAATGGGGCACCTAGATCATACTAGCACCAAAATTTTCCTTTTCATTTCGAATTGCGACCGACGAAAATTGATCTTAAATAGCAAAAATATTCTCTCAATTTTAGACTGACGATTGCCACTCAAATATAGTCCATTTCAGCTCCAACTATAAAAAAGCTACACCCAAAATTCAAAATCCGAAGTCGGCATCCCATCCGATCTAGCAAGTTAAGCAATGTTGGGCCAGCAGGTTCGATCCCACTAGGGCAAAAATTTTGATCTGCAAAAAACTTTTCTTACAAACAATGGAGCAAAAAATTTTTGCTTCATTCTTTGTAAGGGAAGTTTTTTTCTATATCGAAATTTTTGCCCTAGTGGGATCGAACCTGCGGACCCAACGTTGCTTAACTTGCCAGATCGGACGGGATGTTAATATCGGACTTTGAATTTGGATCTAGCTTTTTTATAGTTAGAGCTGAAACGGACTATATTATATGATCTTCGTCGAACGCAAATGATGATCTTTTATCTTTAGCTAATGCCTGGGATGTGGATCAATGGGACAACAAACAAAAATTCCACGGAAATTCATGGCGAGATTTTATGACGAACATGAAATGGGGTTAAATTGGATTTTTAAATGTGAAGTAAATTTAATTTTTTGATAACAAATGTATATTTTTTTCTAAATATATATTTTTTGTTGATAAAAATTTCTGTATAAAATAATTATGTAACAAAAAAAACAAATTTCTACACTGCTTTTTTTGGTAAAGAATTGAACAAACTCGAGATTTTGAAAAAGAGTAATACCATTAGTTAGCTCGAGAATTAAAACTAGTACCGTATTGTATATAAAGGCAACAAAATCTCATGGCCGAAAGGTTAGTGTGACAGAATTTAACTTTTACGATCCCGGCCCAAAATTGAAGTTTTACGGTTTTCATGAAATTTTTTGCGTTTGTTTGGTTGTAGATCATTTTCCTGATATTATTTTCCCAAAAAATTCAAATTTTTTCGTTTCAATAACCCAAAACAATTATCAAATTTTATCATTTTGGTGACATTTTATTCGTCTTGTCGAGTTATAAAAAATGTTGTACTTTTTTCTAAAACTTCAAAAAGTTTGAATTATTTTCTTCTCAATATACAGATTTTGTTGATTCAGGGAAAGAATTTAATGTCACGACCCAAGTGCAAGTTTTTGTTTCAATAACCCAACTCAGTCTTCAAAATGGATGATATTGGTGCCATTTTATTCGTCTCATTGAGCTGAGGAAAATGCTGTACTTGCAATTTTAGTTTCCTTCCTATTCCAATTCTTTGTTTTCAAGGCTATCAAAATTTGTTAATGCCTTTGAATATTGCAAGCAAGCAACTTTTGATATAAACCTTATTAGTAAAAATGTATGCATGCTTACTTGGGATGATTTAGATACAAAACTACAAGTAAACAAATTTAAAATTTTTATATAAAAATCATTTTTTAGATATTAAAAAGAGGCATCCAAGACATGTTTCCATCTCCAACTATAAGGCAGCAAAACATAGCAGAAGATAAAGTGGAGATCTATCTAATTCAGGAAATTAAGCAAGGAAAAAATTTCAAAGCATCATTTGAATTTAAACGCAAGCCGATAAAGGCAGAAGCGCCTATGGAATTTTAATTTTTGTAAAAAATGATATTTTAACTGTCAAATTTTAATTTTTGTACAATTTTTATGAAACCTATTTTTTGGCAAAAAGAATTAAGTTACGATGCAGAGCGATGAAAAGCCGCACCGTTTGGTTTGTATTTCAGTTGTTTCATAGAGTTAAAAAATAAATGTTTCATAAATTTCAACTTCTTTCTAAATTTTTTCTGTTTCATATATTAGAATTATTTCAGATATTTCATATGTTCGTATAAAAAGCAAACGATCTGTTTCATAACGCAGTCGTTTTTACTGTAATCTTGTTTTTGTTCTTTTTAAGCATGAAAATTTTTTTGAACATTGACATTTTTAAGCTAATATGCTCAGACCCCCCCCCCCCCATGACCAGGTTGAAATAAATAGCATTGACTAGATAAATAAATTGTGATATGATATGTGATATCTTTTTTTATAATAATGGATTTGTACATCATGTTTGTACTATAATTGTGTAGGAGCGGATGGTTCTGGTAATGCTGGATAAGAATTCGTTATGCCACTATTATAATAAAGATATCTCGGTGCAAACCCAAAATTTTCAGCATTCTTTGCATCTTTATCATACAATGCAACAGTTCCTTGGCCAAACTTGCATACTGCATAAGATGGTGGTGGACCAACTAAATTTAAATATGACCTAACAAGGTTTGAATCGACACTTACATATTGCCTCAGGAGGTACAGTTGATTGAGGAGGCGCAACATAATCTGGAGGAGCTATAGGATATGCAGGGGATTCTATAGCTCGAGGAATTATTGGATATGTTCCGATTAGAATAGGCAAGTCAAAACTCATCGTGTTATTCATAAAGCCATGAGCATCCACGCTTACCTAAGGGTTTGTCAATAAATATGTGGGTTTGGTAAAAAAATTTACCCTTAGAATATAATCAACTTGAATTATTGAACAATTGTGAAAGCTTGGCACAATGGGAGGAACTTCAAGACTCAGAATTTCACTTCCCGAGGTTTTCGCTTGTATTTTTGAATGCTAAAAAATATTTTGAATTCAGAAACAAAAATTTTATATATGGCTTATACCAATGTAAAAAATGCGCCACAACAAAATCAATTTAAAATAATCTCTTTATGTTTTGAATTGTTTTGTATATTAGCGCGAAAACTCTGTTTCCTTATTTCACTCTGTCATCTCTTTTCTCAGTTTATTTGTATTTATCGCGTTTTGGTTTTTACGTCGCATAGTTATCGTTTTGTTTTTATTCACATTCTTATCGCGCATTGCATTGTTATCGTATCGTGTTTTTGTGAAAGGGCTTTTAGTGCAACGGTTGTGAGCTCTGTATTGGTTGTTGTTTCATTAGTTCCTTGCATTTAGTTTTTCATACTGTGCCACGTTAATTGACTTCTTTCCAGTCTTGCTGCCGGCGTTTTGCAAAGTAAAAGTTTGAAAAGCTTCTTTCTCTAAAGAACATTTCCTGCGCCGTTTATTTAAATGTTTATTATTTCTGAAATGTGTTGCTAAACTTTTACTGTGGTTTTGTATTGTTTTGTGGTTGTGAATAGGGTTGGTGAGAAAATTTTTCCCGGTTTCGGAAAAAATTTTCCCTCCAACTCTAGTTGTGAAATTCAGACAAATAAAGTTTCGGTTTTGGTACTTTTATCGGGTTTGCACCCGCGCTTACTTCCCTATTTTAGACCGTTTAGTTCAGCATCAAGAGAATTCAGAAGCATGGTAACGTTTACTCCACGAGACCGATCGCGAAGACCTGGCGGAAATCTGTTGCGCTTTGGGCGGAAATAAAAGGTTAGTACTTTATAATTAAGACCCCAAGCCGGGAAAATTCAGAATTTTACACCAACCTTGTAGCTAGATGCTTTTTAAGGAATTTTTTAAATAATTTTTTCACAAAAGCTTAAAAAATTTTGGTTTATTTTGCGAAAAATAAAGCCAAACCATGGGTGTTCTATTAAAAAAAATTATTTCAGATTTTTCCGGGCTAAATTGCGAAAAATAATTTTTTCGAAAAAATCTTTAATACGGGCCTGGACCCAGCTTTTTTTATGTTCTGATTTTTGCTTACATGCTTTATTTTGTTAACCGTTCGATCATGTTCTTTTCTTGCACGATGGCTAGTATAATCACATTTTCCCGTATAAATGGTATATTCAATCAATTTTACATCTATACAATCAATCTTTCTTGAAGATTCATTGAGGAAGTCCATTTGGATGTCTATACTTTCCCCTGGCACGTAACCATATTTTGGTATTGAAGCCTAAAAAAGAATAATTTGGCGTTTGACTAAGCATTGTTATAATTACTTTTACATTAAGTCTACCATGCTTCAACAAAAGACCTAGATCTTTTGAAGTTTCTTTTACCCTAGGATTTGCAGCGTGGGGAATTGTATTCAAGTCAAAATGTGGGAGTACTGTAAATCCAGCAATAACGGTTTTATCAAATTGCCATGGTCGTTCGATTTTAGCTCTGCAATAGTAGCGAACATACCCGAATTCACCTTAAATTAGATTTGAGTATATAAAAATTTACGGGGAAGGGTTCTAACAAAATGTTGATAACAACTCCCCTCCCCTAATCTCACAAGTCTGCAATTTTTTACCTTCATAACTTGGAGGACAAGTGTGAGGAAGTGGAAAAACAAAATTCAATTTATGAATTCCAGCTGGTAACATTTTTTTATCCGAACCATCCCATAATACAAATTTGTTATCCATGTAAGTTTCAATTCCTCGAGCAGGATGTGATTCGCTTTCTTTAACAATTCCTCGGTTTACTTCTGTAGTTTTTGTTTCAGGATTATAATAACTAAAAATTTAAGAATTGTACAGAGTGTCCCACAAAAGATGGCAACTTTTTTTGTGATTTTTATGTTGTGTTGACAGAAAAATTGCACTTTCTCGGATAAATTGTTGTCTTTTGACCTAATTCCTTTTTTTTAAAATACAGAGAATTTGATTTCCTACGTTTTAAGAGACGATGTCTCGAAAAATCGAACTTTTTGGGGTTCCCGCGGAACTAGAAAAACTGAACTCGGAATATGAAAATTAGAAACAAAAGAAACAATAGTGCATTTGAAGCGATGTGCAACCAAAAAATGCCCATTTTGGCCTTAGGCATTCCTGATTTTGACACTTTAATATTTTGAGCATATCTCCTAAAGTTTAAATCCATTTTCGATGAACTTGGTGTCAACGGAAAGCTGAGAACGCGGGCTACAACTTTTATATTGGGTGTATAGGGTCATGTAATAGAAAAAGTGGTCGAAAAATTTGGTTTTTTGCAAATATCCGGGTCCCAAGATGGGTCAAAAATTCAAAAAAATTATAACTTGTTACAATAATTTGATAACTTACGTAGACATGTGCTTACACTTCCAATGTGTATGCGCTTGCCCAACAACTTGTAAAGTCACATTTCTAGCTTTTATTGGTTCATTAGCATCAATAATAACGGTACCATGAACAGTTTGATCGGGCATAAAAACACCTGTTTGAGTCTCATAAATTATTCGAAATTCTGTAATCTTGCCCATATTGATAGGCTAAAATTTTCCTTAAATTCAAAAATAAAACTTATAATAACATAACGCGCATTTTTTAATGAATATCACATTTTAAAAAACTTCCATTTTTTCTGAACAGCAAATAGAAAATTATTAATCGTTTTAAAAATAAAGCAAGTGCTTTTTACATTTTTACTAAAATTTCTTACCGTTCATACATGGGCAGGGGGTACAGAAATCGACCCTTCCCCCGCATTTTTTCGGAAGTTGCCCCTATACCCCCGCAATTATTTCGAAAATATGGACCGCCCTCTATAGTCTGTTTCACGGGAACGATTTGAAAAAGTTGGCGCTTCGTGGTGCAGTAGCAAGTGGCACAAAAGCCATATTGAACAAAGAGGGTTCGATCCTCAGAGATCGAAGTGTTGTATTTTAGCGAATCAAAAAATAACAGATGCTAATGACTTAAAAGAATTTACAAATTTTAAAATCATATATATGAATTTAGGTTTTTTCGTCGAATGCAGTGCCATAAAAACGCGACCGTTTTGTTTTTTAATGCAGTATTTCATAAATTTCAAAAAATTTAATTTTTAAAAATATATTCTACAATACCTCTGTTTCATATATGAAAATTATTTTCGACGTTTCATATGGTCGTATAAAAACCAAACGGTCTGTTTCATAACGCAATTGATTTTTACTGTAATAATACAGGATGGGCCAAAAAAGTGGATTTTTGTGATTTTTTGGGACCCGAAAATGTATTGTTCTAAAAATTTATTTTTTTATTTTTTGCCACCTGTAAAAGTTGTATTGGTATTATACGCTTTTATTATTATGAATCTATTAAATGACCCCTGAGAGGTAATTTTATGCGAGGAATCGTTTGCGCGCATTCCCGAACCCTGAAAATGCTTTGCTGATTCAGGGAAAAATAGGGTTTTTGAAGCGAAATTCCTCGTTTTTCGCAATTTCAAAACTCAATTTTTCCCTGAATCAGACTCAGGGAAGCATTTTCAGGATTCAGAAATGCGCGTAATCGATTTCCCACATAAAATTACCTTTAGAAAAATAAATTTTCGGGCCCCAATAAATCACAAAAATCCACTTTTTTTGGCCCACCCTGTAAATTATGTATCAAAGTTTTTTAACTAAAAAATGAAAAATCAACTTTATAGTCATGATAAATCTTTCTTGCTTAAAAATTTATTCAAATAATAATTAAAAACCAGATGTGTTTGCGTTAATTCATAAAGTCTAAAAGTTTATTCAAACAACCTTATAATGGTTTTTATATATAAATAGTTTATAGAGCAATTACGTATAAAATCGTGACAAAGCAAAAAACATTGAAAAATATCATCATTTTTAATGATAAGCATTGTCTCTCGTATGATGTATGTATTTGTATGTGTATAATGAATATTTTTATAGATTAGTATTTATAGATTCAAACAACCCTATGATGCTTTATATATATAAATAGTTTAAAGAGCAATTACGTATAAAATCGTAATAAAGCAAAAAATATTGCGTAAAATATGAAGAACATTTTTATGTTCTTCATATTAGGTGCGGAAATAAGTTTCTGGAATTTCATTTTTGTATAAGATTCTTGTTGAGAAATAGTTTAATTTTAATATTATTTCACTTTTTAAAATGGAAAAAAGTAAAAAACGAATTCGAGAGCTAATTTTATTTTAAAAAATACTTACACTGATCGAAACCTCAAAAGACAATTTTTGAATTTGTGTTGTTGAAAGCGAATTCTTTCTTTGGTATTCAATAATGAATCAACATTTTTATTTAAGAAAAATATAAAAATAAGGCACAAGATGAGTAGTAGTTTATACATGTTGTGGCAGTAGAACATATGCCAACCAAATTGTTTCAGGGAGCTGTTTCAATGGACTTGTTTCAACCGATTTGTTTCAATGGACATGCGTCAACCATGTGACATGTGAAAAATCGCCATAACTTTAACAGATCAACGTTTCGGACCTCCAAATTTGCGCCATTTCTCACCCTAGAACCCCCTATACCCTAACTTTTGATGAGGAACATTTTTTGCGTTGACGAGAAATTCTGAAAAAATTTTGGTTTATCGGAATTATGGAGGCTTAAAACGTTGATTTGTTAAAGTTATGGCGATTTTTCGAATACCGAAAAACCACCCTCTTATGGACCTACCCCCCACCCCACCCATGACCTACCCTCCGGTAAAATTTTACCGGGGGTACCGGGCTTGTGCAACTATGTCGAGGTTCATAGTATTGGCACAACTCTAAATTGTGCCCGAACTATGAACAAGATTTTTGTTTTTATCAATGTGACTTTTCATAAAATAAATTTGATCAATTTCCCAAACATAAAGTAGACGTGAAGTCCGTCAATAAAATTTGATGATAAACATAAACTACAAAATTTGCACAAATTACTCGCATATTATTGTGTCTGAAATATGTTATTGTGTCCAAAATATGTTCCATACAAAAAAGTTTAATTGATTTTTGTTTCCGATGTCACAAAATTTCATGTCTATATAAAGGTATCATAAATTAAAAAACTTGTTCATTGTCAAGTTTTATTGATCATATTATTCACGTTAGTATATTTCTGCACGTATGCTCCTTAAAATTTTCCTACTTGCATTTGGTTTTGTACATATTTCTACTGGATATAAACTTTTTGTTTATAATCCGAAAACTGGGGGTAGTCATGTCAATTTTGTTGGAAAAGTAGCAGATATGCTAGTTCAAGCTGGGCATGATGTGGTTTGTTTTTGTTGTAAAAAACAGTACCGGAGAGCTATCGCGCTCGGAGGGTGACTCTCCTCTGGCACTCCCGAGCGGCATATGTACCTACATGTACATATGGAATGCTTTATATTCAAATATCGTACCTAGATCCCATCAAAAAATTTCCGGGGTTTGCATCACTTAAAATTTTTTACTTAAAATTGCTATAGGTTTCAAAAATTTCCGCATACGGTACTGGGTGAGAGGAGTGGGGGTCTGGCTACGCCGTTAACCGAACCTCAACCAGAATTTTAGACTGTCTATCAACCCATCTTAAACCCAGATCTCAAATCAAATGGTTCAAAACTTGCTAAAATCATTCATAGAGAAAGAGACTTCTTTTTCCAATCATTTGATGACTTAAGCAAACAAGGATTTTTTTGGAAAGCCCAACATGGCGGAATATTTAGCATATTGACTCAATATAAAGTAAGCAAAATTTTATATTTAACATTAAAAAAATTTTTTTAGACATTGGAGCTTTTGAGACGCCCGTTGGGTGATATGTGTAAAAGTAAGCTAACTTAGAAAATTTAAAGAAAAAATTACAAATTTTACAAAAATTATAAAAATTGCATTTTCATAAATTTTAGATCAAATAAATGATGAAAAACTTATGGATAAGCTGAAGGCAGAAAAATGGGACCTTGCGATTGGAGAAAATTTTGATGTCTGTTATTATGGTGTCCTTCATAGATTGGGTATAAAAAACTATATAACAATTTCAACTTCGACACTATATGAAAATTATGCAATGACTATGGGTATCCCATCTACTCCAAGTTTTGTTCCAGGTTTAAAAAAATTTTTATACGCCAAAATTTTGGATTGATATTTATTTAGCTTTGTTTTCGACAGCCAAACCACCTTTTACATATTATGAGAAAGTTGAAAATTTATTTAATTATATATTTTCTGCCAATTATTTACATAGAATGTTTGGTAGCTACTCAGAGGATTTTCTGTATGAAAAATTTGGAATCGATATTTTGGTAAATTTAAAGGACCATTTAACTAGGAAAACTCCTATGAAAAATTTGTTCGAGCGAGAAAAAGCTGCCTTTTTTGATATTCTGAAAATTCATAAAAATGGAACATTTTTTGTTTTTACGACATATTCTGAATCGCTAACGGCTTCGAGATAATCGCGTGTGAAGTTGGAAATTTGAAATTTTGTGTATTACAACGAAAACATAACCTGATTGGTTTTCCTTGAACCAATAAAATCTGTATATTGAGAAGAAAATGATTCAAGATCCTTGAACACTTAGAAAAAATATAGCATTTTTATAACTCGACGAGACGAATAAATGACGCCAAAATTATCCAATTTAAAAATTGTTTTAGGTTATTGAAACGAAA